>JAUZST010004006.1:0-16666 GCA_034779995.1 Parotocinclus haroldoi
TCCCACAATTGCTCAGTTTGGCTGGGCGGCCAGGTCTAGGAAGAGTTCAGCCATTCCATTTAAGCTTCTTCCATTTATGGATTATGGAGGCCACTGTGCTCTTAGGAACCTCGAGTGCTGCAGATTTTTTTGTATCCTTGACCAGATCTGTGCCTTGCCACAAGTCTGTCTCTGATCTCCTTGGGCAGTTCCTTCGACCTCATGATTCTCATTTGCACTGGCATGCACTGTGAGCTGTGAGGTTTTATATACACAGGATGAAAGGAGTAGAACCATCTCAAGAAGGATAAGAAGAAATGGACAGTTTGTGAGTTCAATATGAGTGTCACAGCAAAGTGTCTGAATACGTATGACCATGTGATATTTCAGTTTTTCTTTTTAAATAAATTTACAAAAAATTATATGCCTGTTTTTTCTGTCAAGATGGGATGCTGCGTGTACATTAATGAGAAATAAAATGAACTCTTTTGGATTTTAGCAAATGTCTGCAATGGGAGAAAAATTAAAGGGAAGGGGTCTGAATACTTTCCATACCCACTGTATCCTCAGCTTACTAGCTGTCATGCTCTCTGAAGTATTCAAATCAAGTTGTTCCATGAACATTATTCTTTCATTCATCCATTCATTGTATTATCTGTTTAATCCTGGTCACGGTCGCAGCAAAGCCGGTGCCTACCCAGCAGCACAGGGCAGAAGGCAGGAACAACCCTAGACAATCCATCGTAGGGCACACACAGTCCACACACTCATACACACACTTTTTCCTAAGGCCACTATGAAAACATCAACTAACCTAACATGCATGACTTGGAATGTCAGAGGAAACCTGAGTATCTGGAGTAAACCTATGCGGACCCTTGGGGAGGACTTCACAAACTGCACACAGGTCGGGGTCAGGATCGAACCAGGATTCTTAAAACTGTGGGATGCCAGCACCACTGTGCTTACCCCAATAAGCATTATTTTTTTTAAACAGATACACATTTGTTCTACAGACACCCAGAGACGCACAGACTTCATTGAGTATCTATTATTTTTGTGTCATAGGCGATGCCACACATATAAGCTGAACTGTTCATGTGTAGTAATTTAATAAACCAATAGTGCAGTATTTGCTCCTTTGTTGGAAACTATCATTCAGTAAAACGAAGTATTTCACCAAAATAAGCTCATAATATTTTAATTATTTCATTTTTTTTCATTTTAATACAATTGAAGTGGAAGCCAGAAATACAATGGAGTCTTTAAGAAATCATATGATTTTAATGTATGATTTGGGACTCCAGTGGTGCCGGTACCACTGACTGGAAGGCTCAGGGTTCAGATCTCAGCACTGCTAAGCTACCATGGTTGAACCCTTGAGCAAGGCCCTTAAATTTATTGCTTGAATGGTACTTGTAAGTTTGTATGACCTGTAAGTCACTCTGGATAAGCCGTCTTTTAAATTAATAACAGTAAATTATTTGGATCATTGTCCTGCTGGAAGAAGAAACCATGGCTGATGTGAAGTTTCTTTTTAAAGGGCAGCCAGATTTCTATTTACAGTCTACTCATGCTTTATGAAGTACGTGATGCCATGTATACTTTAGAGGCCTTCAGAGGAAAAGTGCATTTTAAAACCTTGGAGGATTTGGAGTAAACATTTATGTTGGAATGTAAACGTAATATGAAAACATTATTTTAAGGACCATTTATTAGACATTAAGGTCAGCTACTGTGGACTCTCAACAGATGTTGCAGCTGGACCTGTAGATGCAGAAGCTGGCATCCCAGCTGGTACCATGAATGCTTTATTGGCGATAAATTTGGTGATCAGGAAGGCCAAGAAGGTGTTGCAATCCGGCAGAGACATTCCAGGGAAACCTTCGGTTATTATCCTGCTGAAAAATTCCAGTTGGAAGCCCTGCCATGAGAGGAAACACGTGGCTGCAGGATCTCCTCCACATATCGCTGAACTGTTTGTGTCCCTCGTATCACTAAGAGGGGTGACCGACTTTTGTGGCTGCCCAGATAATCTTACCAGCATTTGTGTCAGCGTGTCACACTGGTGCAAAAGCAGGACTGCAGCGCTCACCATGAGGCCTCCATACTGTACCTCAACTGTTTCTGGTTTCCAAACAGAACGTGGATTATGTTTGTGGACAATACAGATCCAGGGCATAGTAGTCCAGGTTGCTCATTCATGATACCACTGCAAATGAAAGTGTCTGTCTGACTGTCAATGGCAGGCCAAATAATAGGCACCGTGTCTACAAATTTCCTTCTGCTAAGCACCTGGAAATGGTGTTGTGAAGGCGCAACCTGTGTCTGGATGATGGATAACAAAACTGTGGGAGCTACTCGTTCGTTTGTGTTTTCAGACATGTTGTTTTCAGGTTTTTCACCATATAGCCCAGCTCTTTGGTTCTCAGCTTTGCAACTTCAAGCTGTTCCTCTGTAGTTTCGTTTTCTGGTCTTGGCGAGTATTCACCAGATTATCTCCCACTTACACCAAGGGCAGAATCTCAGGGCGACTTTGACAGGAAGCTGGGTCTAGTTCAAATCAGCTGATCTGGTCGGGGTTGAATGCAGATCATTTGTGATGCTGACCAGGGGTGTCCCCACAATCGTCACTGCCGATAATTGTGATGGAGTCTTTAAGCAATCTCCTGAGATTTTAATGTATGATTTGGGACTTCAGTGGTGGAGCACTTGAGGTACCACTGACTGGAAGGCTCAGGGTTTAAATCCCAGCACTGCTAAGCTACCACGGTTGAATCCTTGAGCAAGGCCCTTAAATTTATTGCTTGAATGGTACTTGTAAGTTTGTATGAGCTGTAAGTCACTGTGGATAATCGGTCTTTTAAATGAATAACAGTAAGTTATTTGGATCATTGTCCTGCTGGAGTCTCAGGACGACTTTGACAGGAAGCTGGGTCTAATTCAAATCAGCTGATCTGGGCTGGGTTGAATGCAGATCATATGTGATGCTTACCAGGGCTTTCCCCACAATCATCACTGCCAATAATTTTTGGTTTTCGAGTCAATATTATAGAATAAAGATCTTTTTTTTTTCTTAGAAATACAATTTAATTTAAGGGTCTTTTTTCACTCACATTTTTTTTCATTTTTTACTCACCTTTACCAAGAGGTAACAATTATTGTTTGAACTGATTGTTTTATACCAATTAAATAAACTGACCATAGCTTAATTATTGTCTAATATGTGATTTTTAAGATCTAAATCATGGTGATAAATGGAATGCCTCTGAAACATGTTTCAGTCTTATTGTTTTATCAATGCTCTATTGTTTAGTGTTGTGTTTATGCCAGTGGATGCATGTGTTTCCTGTTTGAATATGGGCCCTTACATTGTGCCAACTCAGCCCTGCAAATTGGGTCTGTCATGAATGGCATTCGTGTAGGCTTTCCACTTGGGTCACTGCGCACACAGAACAATGTGATGTCAGTTCCCCAGCAGTGAAAGTCTGTCTCGATCAGAGCACACCGTAATGGATTTGCAAAGACAATGGTTGGCTTCCTGCCAGGAAAAAAAAAAGCAGAGCCATCCACAAACTAAAAGCCTGCAGCTCACAATATCTGTCTCAAACAGTCTTTAACACATCACTACTGCTGACTGGAAAAAGAAATTCCCTGTCAGTAGAAAATGACAACCAGCCAATATAGGCCAAGTTACTCAGCAAAAAGCCTTTTGTTCAATAAGAGAGGCATTGTTTCTATTTTAACATGATTACTGGAACTGTAACAGAGCATCTTTTATCTCATTACAAAAAGATTAATCTGCTTAAGGCTGAAAGCAAAATCAAACTAGAAAATACATCCAGCATTCAACAACCATATTCAGGCATGTTTAGAAAAGCTGTAGGACTGTACAACTCCCGATTCCATTATCCCCTAGCATTAGAACATGCAAACACCTGAAACACAGTAGTGCACTGGCTCAAATCACACAAAGCAGCTTCCTGTGTACACTAAAAGAGATTCGGTCACTTCTTTCAGAAGTCAGATTCTACACATTTAAAATCTGAATAGAAAAGCAAGAAATGTAAAATTAGAACAAATATTTTAAACAAAGATTTTATTCACTGCTGAGCCTTTTATTCATTGCTGAGCCTGATAAGGGAGCAGCTGCTTTTGTTCAAGTGTCTACAGCACAATTCATGAACGTCACTTTCAGTTTGCTGTCGGAAGGATCAGGATGTGTACAAAAGGATCATTTTATGTGTACTTACGGTCTGATTGTGTCTTATTTTAAGCACAATAGTGTTTTTTGCTTGTATATTCACTGCACCTTTTATGTTAATCTTTGTGATCCACATTTTCTTGCCCTTGCACGTGTGCAGGAAATGCCTTTTTTATGGAATTCAATAGGATAAGAAAAACTCTGCACGGTGCAAGTGCTTCTCTGTAGCATTTATCTTGAATTTAAACAATGCCTTTTTAAGGCAAACCTTATAAACAGCAGAAAAAATGTGAATCACTCCCCAGAAAATCACTGCAAATGTATTCAAAAGGAAAAACAAAACTTTTCCATGGACATAATTATTCAGACCCTTTGCTGAGACACTTGAGCTCGAGCTCTGGGGGTCTAACTTTTCTCTTGATCAACTTTGAGATTTTTCCACACCTTGGTTGGAGTCCACCTGTGGTCAATTCTGTTGATTGGGCATGATTTGGAAATACACACACCCGTCTGTATAAGGTCTCACAGCTAACAATGTACATCTTAGCAGAAAACAAGCCATGATGAGGACAAAGCTGCTGTAGGCAGGACCGTGGAGGCGGCACAGATCTGGAGAAAGCTACTGAAACATTTTACTGCACTGAACTATTACCACGCTCATGTGACCTCAATAATTCTTAATGAAAGCAATCTGGAACAGCCAGGACTCTTCCTAAAGCTGGCTGCCCCAATAAACTAAGGAATCAGGAGTGAAATGCCTTGGTAAAAGAGCTGACCAAGAACCCAGTGGTCACTCTGGCTGGGATCCAAAGATCTTGTGTGGAGACGGGTGAAACTTCCAGAAGGTCAGCCATCAGTGCAGCACTCTCCCAACGTTATGACAGAGCGGGCATAAAGAAGCAAACCAAACAAAAGCAAATAAAGAAAATGGGTTAATGTGTGGGGAACTCATTTTTGTTTAGAACACATGACGCAACCTTATTAGAAATCATTTTATTTATAATTTTGTTCAAATGTATGCACATGTACGCAGTAATCGGATCTCACAACCAAGCACAATCTGTACATTTATATTAAATAGTGTAAACCACAGACCTTATATAACAAGAAACATATGCCCAATGAAATTCCAGTAATGACTTAAGCAGTATTATTAAGGTTGTTTTGTAATCCATTAGATATAGGGTCATGCCTGCTCTAATGGTATTTTAAAACCTCATGTTTATTTTGTGCTTAAGCATGCAGACAAAGTCTCTGAAATCAATAGCACTTAATGATATCCTGGAAATGTTTCCTTTTGTCCCCATTGTGAAGTTCTGTATTTGGGCACATCACCAGCAAAACATTAAGTGCCCTTCCATGTGGTTTATGAAAACGTAATTACAATATGGCTTGCTGATATCATGCAGAACTAGATCAAAAAATCCGAGTAATGTACATGTTCCAGGAAGCAACAGAACATGGAAATAAAGGGAACGTTTTCTGAGCAACAGATAAAGTGAAAGCAAAAGTATTTCGAGGCACATTGTAGTTCTTGTTTGTGATACAAATGTTTACAAATACAGCTGTTGACTGAGACTGATTCATTCAGATTGTTTAGGGAAACAAAATAGTAAAAAATAGCTTTTGGTACAGCAAGCATGCTGCACTATGACTTGGGTTACAATGAATAGCCTAATAAGGAACCTGTTGAGGTTCAGATCTGTATACAGGAACATGAACATTAAACAACAGATGGCACTGGTTAGGATTATATGGTCAAATTTAAGCAGACACCATTTCGGATAAACAGGGCTTTGTTGGTGATTTAAATGTAAAAAAATATAACCCACCCCCCAGCAACAACCGGCATATACATACATTATAGATTAATCAACACTTTCTATGAATCCTGTACTTATAACCTGTCAGAAACATACTTTTAATTCAGTTTGTTTAATTATTTCTTGACTCTGGCCTTTATAGAACATTCCAAATATTATAGCTTTAATCTGGGTTGTAACAGACATTTAGTAAAGTGTACTTTTAGCTAATCTCTTCTGTGTGACTTTACGTTTGTCACACACGCCTTTGCCTTAAATAATCATTTATAAATATCTAATATCTGTCTTGTGGCTTACACAGAACCAGCCCCACCACCCCCAGTTAAAGTGCAGGGTTTGTTACATGATGCAGACCAGTGACACCCCAGCACAAACATTCCACTTTTTTTTTCCACTTTTTTTTGGTGTAATTAGTTGAAAACACGAATGTGTACAGACATCATACCAGAGCCCATGTAACAGTGCATTTAAACATTTAAGCCTTCAGAGTTTCAAATGTCTTCTTTAAAATGTAAACATGACATCATAAACTCATGCTTTATACTGTGTTCATCATGAAATCATAACTACATATCATGTGAGCATGTATTCAGGCTTATACAGTATAAGACACAATTAATAAATGTATGCTTAATTAATTAGTACAGGATACACAGGAAGAGTTATTTAAGCCAATAGAAATAGAAGTATTTAAAAAACTTTAAAACAAGTCAGTAACATTAACTCTCACAATACTAAATTCTCAAATAAGGAAAAAACAAACCGATTAATGCCCAGGTTCCTGCTGTTGGGGTGATTTTTCCACAGATGTCCACCTTTTAATTGAGGTGATTTTAAGGTTTTTGTATTTTATTTTTTCTTAGGTTCACCCCATTTTTAGGATCTCACAATAAAATAAACTATGCTCTTCTTCTTTAAAGAGCCTGGACCTGCCCCAGAAAATATCCCCCTCCCTAAATATGTGTATGTACAGTATTTTATTGTTAGTTGACTGAGTGAAATTATAGGGCACTGGTTGGGTGTTTTGGCTGGTCTTAGCTGTGGGATGTGCGCGAGCCAGTCACATCAGCACCACACACAACCAGGTTCCTGACATTGCTGTGTTGAGAACATTTTTTTACCCAGACAATATCTTCTCAGTGGTGCCAAGTACATGTGACTTATTTTGTGCAATATTTTCCACTTATGTCACATTATACTACCCCATGTCGGCAAAGGTTTTCTTTGAGTATTGCGGTTTCCTTCCACATACCAAAGACATGCGTTTCCGCGTAGTCTGTCTAAATTGTCTGTGTGTGGATTTACCCTGCGCTGGATTGGCGCCCTGTCTGTTGATGGTCCTGCCATGCTCCCTGTGCTACAGGTTAGGCCCAAAAATTTGAAGCAAAATGAATTAATAAATAAATGCCTGGTATTTATGAAGGTTGATCTGTGGGTTCCATTATGAATCTGTGATGTGATAAACTGTATTAGTTTGTTTACAGTAGTCTTTTCATTAAGTTCAAACCAATTGCCATCAGGTTTTTATAGCATATCTGCCACATCAATGCCCTCCCAGCTTTCCTCTTTATTCCCGACATAAATGTGGTTAATCAGTTCCACTATTTCACAGCAGTGTTTTATCCCTGTGCCAATTGGTGCATAATTTGGTTGTATAGCTCTGGGGTACGTAAAATCCAGTATTATAAGAACATCTTGTGGCCACACAGTCATGTATTTTCACCCAGTCCTCTACCTGGACCCATTCTCTTTTATGTTATTGAGTTTAGTGCCAGTTGTTGGTTGTCTGTTGATACTATAAACACTGGTACTATAGCAAAGCAGCAACAAAATACAGCAACAGTGCAAAACTTTACAGTAAAAGTGCCTTTCAGTTGTTCCATTAAATTATATCAAGAGTAACAATCTCCAACAAAGGACTACATGCTTGAATTCAGAGGCAACCAGTTCAAATGTCCCTCGTGTGGTAATAAGCGGTCGTCATTTTGGATTGCTGAGCACTTAAGATCAAGGTGGTCCATATGAATTGGGATTTTAAACATCTAATCACCAGCAGGTTCAGATTGTGTGGTTGACATTAAGATGGCTTTTTAACAGATGAATATGCAGAGGTGCGTTCCCAGTGTGCTCTTTCAAACATACCACTCTTCCTTTGAAATAACAGAACCGTCCAGTTGAGGAACCATATCCACCGAGACCTCCATTTCAGCTCCGCAGTCAGCTAGATAGTTCTGATCACCATATCTAAACCTCCTGCTGTCCTGTGCCATCCTGTTCCCAGGATAATCACAGAACTCGTGTATGTTTTCGTTATAGAAACCGTCACCTCTACAAAGCTCAGGCTTCTTCTCGTCATTTGGAGAGGTCAAACTCTGGGGCACAGAGGGACCTGACGACAAGCTGTTAGCTTTGCCAAAACTGTCATCAAACACCTGCTTCTTGGTATTATAATCTCCTTTAAATGTTCGTCTCTGTCGATTGAAGAAGACCACCAACAATATGATAGCTGCCAGCAGCACTGTGCCACACACAACCGCTCCACCAATGGCAGCGCCTGCTCGCTGCTGCTCTTCAGACACCTCATGTGAGAAGCTAGGGAATTCTGGGTAGGGGAGAAAGAGGGTGGGGAACAGGGTGTAAGCTTTCCTTCAATTGCCACTTACAGTTAGATACATGTTTTAGCAAACTAATTTAGCACAGTATTTCGATTCACCAGGATGGTTGTTCAGAGTTATGTGCCTTAATTTATATTCAGTTCTTTCCAATAATGAATTAATAATATTAATAATTAATGTCTTTTTTCCCTGTTTTTTCCCTGTCAGACTAAAGGCATCAGTGAGGCCCTAGAACATGGGTCTCAGCGGTGGTGACTAACACTGCTGTGCCACCTGAGCACCTGAACAATTAATTTGATATCCTGTTAAATGATCTGTGTTTGCTCAATTTTGTGAACGTAACATGCTCTACGTTTAGTATTTGACAGAGTTTATTTTAGAGAGAACATTGATTTTGGCTGCTCCCCAACACAGAACTGCACTAAATAATATGTCAAAGCGGTGTGCTGCACGTAATGTTAAAGCTATTCTGACACACCATGTAGCATACGGTATCTGGTTGGGAAGACGGCTTTAAATTACTGCTAACATACTGGCTAGCAAACAGTTTAAGCTAATGAACGTAATAGATTTACCATGGGTAGAAACGAATGGAATTTTCAGTTTAAACAGCAATTTTATTCAGCAGTAGCCAAACATGACATAATGACCCATAAAACTGCAATTGAAAATCCTTAACGTTAGTACATGGTTTAACATTTAGCTATGGCCTGCAATAAGAAGCCATGGACTGTATAATAATTGGTTTTGCAGTACAGACAACTGGTATTAATTAATTTCACTTTGACAATTCACTCAATCAGCTAATGGCACAATAACTTGGTAGCTTTGACTTTTAATGGAGCTGTTCATAATCCAGCCAAGAACTTATAAAATGGAGGAAGTGTTCACCTCAGGAGGTAGGAGTTTTATATAGAGCTTCACATTTGACGATAAAATATTTCGTTAAAAAGAGGCAGCATGGTTTAGTTAAAAGGATGAATTAGATTTGGTTGTTATTGTTACATTTTTGCTGTTTAAAATTGGCAGGTTAGGAAGGATGTTAGCAACGGATGTAAAAAAAAAAAAAAATACTGTCAACTTCCAGTATAGAAACCCATGAATGCAGTTTAGATTTACTTTCTCTATGAAACTAATGTATTGAAAAGTTGTTGGAAACAGATGATCCTTAAACGTTAATCTTGAGTTTAATGCCAAGTCATGACTAGTAACTGTACGACCGTGCATTATGCTATATTCATTTCCGATCTTGCAGGAAGTCCTATTAAACATTTTGTATGATTACTTAAGAACTGGATATTATGAAGTGCTTGAGCACGTGTTGAGAGGAACGTTTTGTTTGATGTATCTGTGATTTTTAGCTACATTAGCTTCATAGCTGCAATAGAAGTCTTATTATTATTATTATTATTATTATTATTATTATTATTAGAATATACTGCCTTATCAAATACAACTTGAATAATAGTTTAGTGGCATCTGTTTCTCTAAAATAGTCCTTTAGAATAGAAGGTTGTGATCAAGAGGGAAGGAATCGAGGGAAGATGAGCTCTATGACACAGATAAAGATATGTGACCATGCAGCAGACAGCATTCCAGATATTTATAATATTTAGGTCTGAACCTCAAAAAGCATCCACACTCAGGACAGGAAGCAAATACTACATTCAGGCTTGTGGGATGTTACATGACCACACAGATCAAGCAAATGCTGCTCAAAAACCATGCATCTCAAATATAAGGCAGAAGATGTAAGAAGCAGGAAAGACAAACCTTCCAGAAAAAGACAACAATGTGCAAACAAAAAGAGTTGAAGATCAGAGAGTGAATGATCAGATGATGTTTCAGAGGCACTCCATGGCAAGCATTACAGTTGATTACAGACTGATTAGATAAACAAGGACGGCGCAAGAGTCTTATTGATTTCACATACACAGACAATCATGGCAAACACACACACAGACACAGAGCTTCTAATACCAGCACTTACCTGATACGGTGACCTCGACCGATGCTGAGCCTGTACCAATGCTGTTGGTGGCATCACACACAAATGTGCCCGCAATCTCATAGCTCACAGGATCTTTGAAGATTAGCGTATTCTCACGGGTCTCTGCTGTATTCGGCATGGAGCCATTCAGACTATCAGAAGTACAAAGTGGTTCTAAAATAAGTTCTTTTGCTATGGAAAGCATTCTTATAAGCCACTGAAGAATAAAAATAAAAAATTTAAAAAAAACATTTGCGTCTGCTACTCAGATCAGATCATTTGTCACCTAAGTCACCCAAGGCTTTTAGTTTTAATTAAATATCATGTCTATAGTCTAAGAACATGCTAATTGGTAGTGTGTAGCAGGCTAAGGTGGACTCGGAAGTTGTTGTCGAGACCAGCTGTGTCCTATGTGTCTGTCTGAGATAATGTCAATTATAGACTGATCTACTTTTATTGAATATCAACAAGATATTTCATTAGATGTGTTTATTCTTGTATGATGAAAATAATCTTATTCCAGTCTCTGTCTTGACTATTACATTTATTGGTCTTGACTCGGACTCAGTGTGCATCAGACTTGATCTTCACCTGGACTCTTTTCCAGCGGCCTTGACTACCACACTACTAATTATAAATCATCAAAAGGTGCAATTGCATTGGTCATTCAGGTCCAGGCTCCAACTCAATTAGCACTGAAGACTCCACAAACTGATATATGATGTTGATATATACAGAATATACAGATATATACAGAACTATATATGATATGTGGTTCTAGCCAAACCACTCTAATTTGTGGTTTGGGGCTGGTTCTTTGACATTGTCTGTTCACATGACCAAAAGTTATTTTATGTTATAGAAACAAATAACTCTTCTTTATAATGTGGGGTGGTTTCTGGTTGGTGTCATGTGATTCCCAGCACTGAGAATCCAACGGAGTCCAGAATCTGGAGTGCAACAACCTGAGTTGCACCTCAGGTCCTAAGTTCAGTTTATTAATATCTCCGATACTGGACTAATAAGACTGAGGTTGTTGGGCTCTGTAAAATGTCTGGTTTTTAAGTTTTTTTTCTCCATATATACTCCTGCTTCACCAGATATGGTAGGGTTTGGGTCAGAAATGCTTACATCATGCGTTACTGAACAGGGTGCCCCCATATAGCAGTTTGCTTCTGACTGGCTTATGGGTAACAACTGGGGGTATACCGTGACAACTCAAATTAAGATCCAGTCAAAACATCAGCATACTGCTCATGCTGGAATGAAGCCAAAACAACTAGGATGTACTGTGATGATTGGACTATGTTCGTATTTACGTTTCAGTATTAATTGCACATGCTTATTATTGTTATTATATATAGCATATATAATATGTCATTAACTAAATGTAACCCATGATGAAGGGTGACAAACCGTGCACTGCATCACATGGACTGCAGCATATATTTGTACACTTACAAAGCACACATACATAAAAGGAAAAAAATGACCAATAATTTGGTATACATACTATCTCCACTGAAATGTAGAAACTGCTGGATTGGCATCAGCCAGGCAGGTGAGCTTAACATTCTCCCGATTTACATACCAGTTTCCATCAAAGCCCTCAATCATCACCTCTGGTTCATCTGTGAATTGTGAGTACAACACAATATAACGGTATAAGCAGGACCGGATGAACAATCCCAAACGTCTCTAATATATAATAATACATACAACTGTAAGCCAAGACATTATAAAAACTCACAGATCAACAACATAATGTTCATGCTTCTATTACACATTAAACTCTGAATCACATAAAGACAGGGGATGTTTCAAAATGAATATGAACGACTGCTGCACAATCTGATCCTGTTCATGCCCCATCACTGTTAGTGTGTGTTTAACAGACTTGGGTGACCATACAGTCTGCTGAACAGTCAACGTGGGGGCACTCTCATTTAACATCCCAGTTTAACATGCTTCTGTTCACCCTCATGAATATATCACGTGCTACTCAAACACCATAATTGAGTTTACATCTTATTTGTGTAACTGAACATCTTTCTTTGACTTTTGATTTGCTTTTCTGATTATCTTGTTTAAAGAAATAAAATTTCTTTTTTAATGGCTTCATGTTCATTTTGAAATATCCCCTCATTTTTGGCAACAGTGTATAAACAAGCAGGCAGATGAAAGGCAGACAGTTGGTTCACTTAATCAACACGTGGGAGAAATGTACAGGCGGAAAGACCTGTGAGTTTTTACCGAGGCCAGATTAATAAACCTAAATGATAAGATGTTTTACTGTGCCATTTACTCACCACACCTGCCACGTCACTCCCTATGTCACACAATCCTGAGTTTTTATAGTTTTTCTCATTTTTATCAGAATTTCTCATTTAGCATAAACGAGTAAGGTTTGTATTAGAGAAAACCCTGGGAAATTCAAAATTTACAGTATGATTTATGATTTCTGCTGAATGTGTATTTGTGATTTATCGTTACCCACACATTCGTAAAACGGGCACTGCCTGTACTTGTTAATAAGTCTAAAAATATGTACATTGTCGTTTTAATGATGTATCTGTGTTATACCGTGAAGATAATCTGGTTATGCATTATGAATTGTAGTTGTGGTGGCTCAGTGCTGGAAATGAAAGGACCCAGATATGAAGGCTGGGTTGGTACTTGTACAAAGCACTGTGAAGGAGTGGTGCTCCAGGGTCCGGGGTCTACCCCTGCTTGTGCCCACTGAATTCTGGGTTAGGCTCCAGATCCTACCCTGTGACCCTCACTAGGGTAAACGGGGGTAAAGCTTTTCTTTTAGTTTATCATGGATTGTGAATATAATGTCACATAACCTGGGGATAAGACTCCAGAAAGCACCGTACGATGTATAGATGATGAGATTCAGGACATTCACTTTAAGTTAACAGTTTTGCCCTTGTATTTACAATCAGACAAACATGGCATTAGTTCTGTTTGTGGTACTCACACTTAGACTTCATAAGCCTTAACGTGTAAATTGTGTTAAAAAGTGATTCCTGTTCTTACACTGTATGTTGAGAGTCACACTCTCTGTGAACTGTTCATCATTATAGGTGGAGATACAGGTGAGCCTCTGCTTATGACTTTGTCGAGTAGGCGTTAGACTGTAGTCACTGCGCACTGTGAATGTCCCGTCATCATTTCGGATCTCCTGAGTGTTGGCTTCACCATTTAACTCCGTGTCCCATGTGATCACACTGGGGGGTTTCCCGTTGGCTGAGACACATGTAGCCACAGCCATTTTCAGGTCTTTGGCCCCAGCCACTATGGTCGGTGAGGACAGAGTTGTTTGGACCATCGGTCGAGCTGTGAGATAGAAAGTAAGGAACAGTATAACAGTATAAAGCATCACTGTAAAATGTAACTGCTTAATGATAAAAGAAAAAAACAATTATGAAACTAAAAACTCAATTCAATGTAATAACATTATAAAACACATAATTTTTAATAATTCATTTATAGAGAAATTATTAAAAATGGCCTCTTCATCGTTTGCTTCTATGAAAATAACTGCACTGTGCAAAATTATTGGAACACTATTAGATCTGTTATTTTAGCAATCACATAATGGCCTCTTTGTTGATTGGACACAAACATTCCAGACTTGTAATTATCACTCCATAATATTCTTTTCCAAATGTCCTTTTTGGCAATGTCATTTTCTTAGTGATTATTTTACATTATTTTATTTTATGTCAAAATTTGCTCTAACATTACTATACAAATAATAAACATTTTTGGTTCATCACTCAACAATAGCCAAATCATGCTACTGGAGCACACTTTCATCTAATTGTTTCCAGATATTGTACCAATCTGCAATCTGTCTGAAATCTTAAAGGTTTAAACATGGACAGTGCGACATGAGTTCATACAAAATACGGTACCAATTTGGACCAGAGTAATAATGTATACACAGTGTTCCCTCGTCACTTCGCGGTTCACCTTTCGCGGCCTCGGTGCATCGCGGGTCAAAAAATATTAATGGAAAAAATATATCGCGGATTTTGGCTGTTTCACTGGTTTTTGTGGAACTCGATCTGCACATGCGTAGTACGTGTGGTATAGTTAGCGTATACATATACATGTCTTTGATGAACTTTTACATTAAAAAAATCACAAAATGTATAAAAATATATTTAATATATTAATTTTAACAATATACGAATGTTATAAATCATAAAATATTACGATTTACAGTAAATAGCGTATTTACTCAGCGGATGAATACGTAACAAAAACGAGAAGTAAGACTAGAGCATCTTGCCGAGTCACTACTTGCCGACCTGACAAGTTTTTATCTGCGGTTTTGTGCTCGCCGTTTGTGAAAGTTTCATTATAGACTGAATCCATTCAAACCCTCCGATGCCACCCAAACGTTCTGCAAGTTCTACGGTTAAAATAGTGTAGAAATACTTCAATAAATATAGCATCCCTACTTCGTGGACTTTCATTTATCGCGGGTGGTCCTGGAACGTTACCCGGTCCCCCCCCCCCCCTCCCCCCCGTGATAAACCAGGGAACACTGTATATACCTTTACTTGCTAAGTAGAATTAACATATAGCAACCAGTATGGGAATGACTCATTGGACATCAAATTCTGTTTATATTGCCACAGAAAGTTTTATTTTCAACGTTGAATCTAATATATTGCTCGAGTAACTTAATTTTAAAAACAAAAACAAGAACTTGATGTTATGACTCATCTTATATGGATTCCACATAAAATCCTGGCTAGGCTCAAGGTTTCTTCCTGAAACATCTTAGTACAAAATGAATTGATTTCTTGCTTTTCCCTTGTTGTGCTCATAAGCTTACAGACATTGTAATACAAAATAGCTATGAGTACGACAAAGCGAACTCACTAAATAATGTTATCTATTTCTATAAATATTCTCCTAACAGCAACTAAATACTTCCCTCTGACTGCTGCATTTGTAAAATGTAGCTTATGAGTACAATGACCATTTTGGTATTTAGATTATTTCATTACTTGTATTCTTATACACTTGTTATAACCCAACCCTGCTAGACAGACCCAAATAAAACACTGAACTGATACTTTCTGAACATGTTTACCTTTGCACATTCTGTATAACAGACATAACTGTGTTAGGTATTAAATGCAAGCTTGTACAAGTAACAATACCAATGCTTTCATAATAAAGAAAACATTATTTACCAAGCGATCAGCTATCTGTGCTTAAAATGTCAGTCCTGTTCTTATATAACTTTGACTTTGTTTAACCCTGAGGCCACCTATCTTATGTTTAGTTTGATCTATTCTAGATCATATTACTCAGCTGTAGCAGTATAGAGACAGACGTATCCATTTAAAGCACAAGGACAGAAAAGGCAGCGTATATCTAATTATTGCTGTCAAATTACAGAGATAGAATGAAACCTTTCCATTTCTCCCTTCATCCAAATTTTAATCACTGACAGGACTCTATAACACTGAGAGGAACTGTACATAGGACTGCTCCTTAAAGAGCCTCCAGATGCCGAATGAATCCAAGGGAAAACAGGAGACTCAACAGCCACGAGGAACTGTGCAGAAACAGACTGATGGCAGAGCATGGCTCCAGGGATTCTGGGAGACGAAAGGAAAGAAACTTTTAGAAGTCATTAAGGGAAGACCTTGGTATAATCCTGTTCTACATATAAAGTCAGAGGCTATGTCATAATGAAATACCCCCTTATAAAATATCCCCATATTAATTATCCCTTAATTAAATATCCCCTAATTAAATACCCCCTTATGAAATACCCCCTAATGAAATACCCCCTAATTAATTATCCCTTAATTAAACATCCCCTAATTAAATATCCCCTTATGAAATACCCCCTAATTAATTATCCCTTAATTAAACATCCCCTAATTAAATATCCCCTTATGAAATACCCCATAATTAAATATCCCATAATTAAATATCTCCTTATGAAATACCCCCTAATTAATTATCCCTTAATTAAACATCCCCTAATTAAATATCCCCTTATGAAATACCCCCTAAT
>JAUZST010004007.1:0-16665 GCA_034779995.1 Parotocinclus haroldoi
GAGTCAGAGGTAGATTTAAGATAAGACACCGCATTCCGGTGTGATCTGGTGATGGTGGGATGGTGATGGGGATCCTCAGCTCCAAGAGAAGAGACCGGAGCACCTCAGGGAAAAACAAAAGAAAGTCTAGTAAACATTTGGAAATATTATTCAAAAGCCTGAGAAGAGCTTTTGAGCTCAAGAGCCTTGAGAGCTTACGCAAAAAGAAAACTACACTGAATAACTTAGATGAGGCTCCGCGGTGCTGTGACAAATCTGTGCCTACACCATTTTCGGAGGTATCAACCTCGACCATGAAGGGAGTGTTAGGATCTGGGTGCTTTAGTATAGGAGCAGCGGAGAATGTGGCTTTCAGCTGATCAAATGCATGCTGTGTGGAGTCACACTAGACGTTTTGCGTTTCCTTTGAACAGGAAAGTGAGAGGAGCAATTATATGGCTTAAATCTTTTATAAAATGCCTATAAAAGTTAAAAAACCTGTTTGTAGGAAACCCAAATCGTTGTTGTTCCTTGACAAATTTCGGGACTGGCCAGGTTGGCACTGCACTGACCTTGTCGTCTCTCATGAGGACTCCTTCCTGACTGATTGTCTTTGAGTTGCCACTCTTCAGGGATGGGAGAACAGGTGTGTCAGTCGGACTGACACTTGTGACAGTTAATTATACACTTTTATGGACTTAGTGCTGTCCATATGTTTTATATAGACATCACTTAAAGAGAGAATAAATGTGGACAGGACATAAAACTAGATTCTGAGAATATTCTTCATAATGGTAACAAAAGTACTGAAACAAATAACCACCCATTACAATCAAGGCAGAGCATTTCTAAATCCACAATACGTCAGAGGGGTCATGCAGTGAGAGCTTGCTAAGACCTGAAAACCTTCAAGATCAAAACATGAGGATTGTTAGGTGGGCCTGGAACTAGGATAGAATGGCAGGATGGAGGTGTTGGGGTGGCAGAAATGGACAGTTTACTAAATATTATAGCGACATCAAAATGAGTTCACCATAAGGTTTAGAGTTTTTGGATTATGCCACATGTAAACTTGGGAGCACAGGATAGAAAGACTGTTTGACACAAGATGGAGACCACCATGTTTAGGAGTAGAGGGAATGTTATGTGAGTTATGGTTGTGAGCTGCTTTTGCTGGTGACCATGCAGCTGCCTATGCCCAAGTCGACTTTGTCTGCCTCCATAACAGCAAAGCTTACTGTTAGATTGAAAGAGGTGAGAGCACAAATCTGTTCAACAAAACAGTTTTTTTAAAAATAGAACAGGCCAAGAGATTCCAAGAGATTGCATAATTCATATTGTTTACTGTGATGGTGATGATTTCTTTTTCTCTTACCTGAGAATGTAAATTAACAGCCTCTCTGAGGTGAAATTCTGCTGAGCTTGGCAATGAAGCCCTGTGTTTGCCTAACATTCAGCCAGCACAAATACCAAGAGTGGCTGGCATTTTGGCACTTTAGAAATACCAAGCCATTAGAAAATACAGAGGGGAAAAGCTAAGACAGCCATATTCCGTAGCCCCTGTGATCATGCCATGCTGCAAACAGTCATTTGTGTGCTTGTGTTTTTGTTATTATAAAAGGGAACAAAGAGGAAGGCTGGAACGGCTCTTTGTGAATAAAACAAAGCATCAGTCAAACAATGTAACATAAAAGTTGCACGTTACGCTTAGGGGCAGCCTGCTGTCTCTGCTTCTCTGGGTTGTATCTTTCTTTTTGTTGTTTATCTTCCTTCCAATGCCTGCCAATTCAACTGTTATTGTCTCTGGTGGACCTGCCTGGAAGTTTGAACAGCCATTCCTATAGTCAACTCTCAGAAATTCCATTCCGTTCATACTTATGCATGCTCATTTCTTACAGTAATGGTTGTGCTTAGTTTCTACAAAGACAAATAGCAATTATACACTGATTTATGTATATAACATTCAACATATTTGTTACTTTTCTTATTTTATTTTACTCATGAGCTTTACAGATATTTGTCAATGTGACTACTGAATAATTTATACTGCTAGTATTTATACTACTGATAAATACTACAATTAAAACGGTCTGGTATAGTATGTACAAGTACCAAGTATCCAAAGTCCTAGAAAAATGAATAAAGGGTGACATTTGGGCACAGTCAATGTGTTAGTCCTGATCAGAGTTGTGGAAAAGCTGGTGTCTAACCAGCAGCACAGGGTACAAGGCATGAATAACCCTTGGCACGGTGAAAATTCATCAATATGGACTCGCATTCATATGCTCATACTAACACTAACATATTATGGGCTCCATTTAGACTAACACCCATATTTGGATGATGGGAGGTAACTGGAGCACTCTAAGTAACACTAAATGGGTACAAAGAGGACATACAAATGTCACTCCGAGGTGAGGATTGAATCAGGACACGTGACAACTAGGGACAACCAGGAGCTGTAAGGCAAACATGCTAACCAGTGCTTCACTGTGCTGCTTTGGTGCAAAGAATTAAATTACATTGATTTGGCACACCAACACACATAAAATGGACACACCAAAGTGACTTATGTCTTATTTGTTGTCACGATGAGATCGCATGGGCGATCTTGTCGGACAGCCGTCACCCAGGGCATCTCCCCTTCTAGCGTCTTCTCCGTTGTTCTGTCACCTTTTCCTCCTGGCCTGCGGGTGGCGCTCCTGCCACCCATCTCCTTCTCTATATATACTGCTCCCCTGCTCTTCTTCGGGGCCGGTTATTATGGTTCCATGCTTCTATTCTTCCGTATCCTTTGTACACGTCCCGTCGCATTTACCGGCTTCCTCCTTCGTCCTCACTATTCTGTCTTCCAATTTCCAGATCTCCTTGCACTAGTCCCTACCTCCTTAGTCTTGTTTGTCTCCCTTTTGCAACCGCTTATTCGGTGGTGTTTTCCGTTATCCATTTTTGCTGTTGTCTATTTCTCGTTTTCTCCATTTCATTATTCATTATTCGTTTGTGTTATTCCCTTCACGCTAACGCCGCGGTACCCCGGCGTTCCAGCGTTACACTCAGAATGGTTCAGTTTGAGGTGGAACTTTACCAAGACAATCAATAAAACATGTCATTTTGTCAGAATGACAAAACATTTTAATAAACTTATTTAAGCACAGTGACAATTGGTCACAGCAAAACATTATTGACCATCAGCTTCAAAAATAAACATTTTGATTACAAAACCAGTCCCCATGTGTTTGGAGTGTGCATGTTCTCCCTGTGTAACCATGGGCTTTCTGCATGTACTCCAGTTTCCTCTTGACATTCCTCTAAGATTGATTTGATCAAGATGTGCCCCTAAAATGTCAAAGTAATTGTGTGCATATATGTGCAGTGAAAAGAAGTGCAGTCTGTAAATTTGTTGATGTTAATCAGGATTGAGAAATGTTTAAAACCGTCCTTCCTTCCAACTCCCTAAAAGATCACTGCAAGACCTGTAATAATCTGCAAGGCCACAAAGGCAGGTAGCGTAACTTAAAAGTTAGCAATTCTTAAAAGAGTCTATCATCTTAAGAATACTGAGTAATAATGTTTTGCACAATAGGTCTGCAAGGAGAAAGCCACCACGCTCTAAAAATAACATTCCTGCCCATCCTGGTTTCATCCAGGCTTTATTCTTGTGTAAAACTTTTAACTATTAGTAACGATTGTGTGTTTGCACTTCCAGGTTTCTTTTTAAGGTCGCATAGTGTCACTATGGGCCTGGACATGGTTCAGCCACTGCATCCAGGCATAGTATTGAATGATCACAGTAGTCAAATGAATCACACTTTGGTCATCAAATATGCTCTGACATTGTACAGTTTGTTAATTTGTCCTAAAATAACAGATCTGCCAAAATTGGTGCTAATTAATAATGCTATTTGGTTTATCTTATGTATACTACAATCCCAATTCTATTGTAGTTGGGAAGCTGTGTGAAACATAAATAAAAACAATACAATGATTTACAAATCCTTTTTAACCTATGTTCAATTGAATACACTACAAAGACAATATATTTAATCTTCAAATGGATAAACTTTATTGTTTTTTGCATATATTTACTCAATTTAAATTTGGTGCTTGCAACACGTTCCGAAAAGAGTTGGGACTTGGGCATGTTTACCACTGTCTTACATCACCTGTTCTTTTAACAACACTAACACTAAGTGTAGCAATAATTGTTTGAGAACTGAGGACACTAATTGTTGAAGCTTTGTAGGTGGAATTATCTCCCATTCTTTATTTATGTACAACTTTATTTTGTCATGAGTCGACGGTCTCCGTTGTCGTATTTTGTGCTTCATAATGCACCACACATTTTCAATTGGAGGCTGGCAGCCCAGTCTAGTGCTCTTTTACTACGAAGCCACATTGTTGTAAAACGGCATGGGGGCTCGGTGGGTGGCATGCAATGTTTTGCCATCATCTAATTCAAGTATACAAATATCTTATTCAATATTTGTAAAAAACAATAAAGTGTATCCATTTGAACATTGAATATGTTGTCTATGTAGTGTATACAATTAAATTTGTGTTGAGGATTTACAAATCAGTGTATTATTTTTATTTATGTTTTACACAATGTCCCAGCTTCACTGGAATTGGGGTTGTAGTTGCATTCTATGAACAGAAATATATTGGTCATGTACTAAACAAGGTGTTAAAAAGCACGTTAGTGCTATGTATCTCTATCGTCAATTACGTCTACATATGTCAGTGTTATTTTCTTATGTATTTTTGCACAAAGGGGTACAGAAAAAAACTTTGTCAGACTCAATTTTTGCAGAGATACAGTTATTGCATTTATATATGAGAGACAGCAGGATCTGGTAATTATGTGCTCTGTGCTGATGATTCATCAAGCTGAAGTGTAGAACAAGAACCAGCATGTTCAATTGAATACATAATGTATGCATCCTATAATCTCAAGTTGACTGATTGCAAGCAATTAATTTCATGTAGGGTGAGTCGATTGTTTCAGACATTTTAAATATTGAGTAGTGTTCTCCAGTTTTAAGTCTGCCTGGGCCTCTAATACGAAGCCATGTCAATGTATGAGGAGCAAATTTTCAGGTTTAGCCAGGAATGCTGACAAAGAGGGATTTCTTTTATTATATTTTATTTAATTTTATATTTTTGGACTTAAACTAGGCTTCCATTTTGGACAAAGTTGTTTATTACAAAAAGACAGAAACAAGTGAATAAATATGTATTGACAATAATTTAGCATAATAAGGGATTTATTATTTTGTTTTGTTATGACATATTTGTTTACAAAACTACACAACAACAGTGCTGTACAATAAGGCTGGATTGAAAATAATTTGAGGTTTCTGTGTGATGTTTTACATATAAAAATATCTGGGTGGAACCTGAGGTTAGCACCTTTGTTTAGCGCACAGGTTAAGGTTCTGTCGAAGTGGCCTAAATGCTGTGAAAGAACTGGAATACAGTGTAAGCCAATTAGGATACAAATCTTTACAGTTGAATACATTTAAATTTATTCAGCTAATCAGATTTGCTCTACTTTTATACATAGTGTTTCTCTAATAAGCTCATCTGTAATAGGATTGTGATAATAAATGAATGAACAAATTAAAACAGGAAACTTCACACATCATCATTAAGGCTCCAGAATTCACTGAACAATTTACATTTACATTTATGTAATTTAGCAGACACCTTTATCCAGAGTGATGTACAGCTGACTCAGTCTTACAACACAAGCAACTGTCAGTTAAGGGTCTTGCTCAGGAAACTAAAAGTGGCAGCTTGGAAGAGGTGAGATTTGAACTCTTTACCTTGTGGTCCATAGTCCACTAATGATTTGTATTTCATGTGCAGTGATCTGAACAGTACTATGGGCATGGTATGCTGCTTCTCCTAAACATCTGTCACAAATGGTCTGTTTTCTAAACCATCTAAACTTCCACTCTTCATTCTCTTCTTAGCTGTCCAATTTTTGTTTCTGCTAATCTACTGTACTACCTCATTCGTCAGGTCCTTAGAGTACTGCTTCCATATTCTTAACTCAGTCTTGTCAGCACATTACCATCTGCATCCTTTATCAACTTAAGATGTTTTATCATTTTCAGGCCAGTCCCTCTGCTTAGCCAAATAGTACAAATCAATTCTTGTTCCTTTGTGCATGATTTCTCATATGCTGTCATGCACCTTCTCCTTAGTATCTACTATCTCACTTCACTTTATGCCACATCCCATTATACTCCTGCTTAATTTCTCTGACTATACCAATTCTCTAACTATCCCAGTTCCTCACTGAACTATGTCTTCAGTCCACTAACTAGTCTCATTGTCTCATCAGGTAGTTTAACCATCTATGAAGTATCTGCCCAGTATTACAACACATCTTCCACCATTTCACCTCTTCACCATAATCCAGCACCAATTTCACACAACATTCTTCCTCCTTCAACTTCCACCATCTAATCCATTGTCTATCCCTTACTTGTTTACTTTTCTTTACCTCCACAGTCAAACTACAAACTAATCTACAAAACAAATCTGATTTAATCTAGCTATATTCTCGTCTAATACTATATTCTAGTGTTCACTGAGCAGTGCAAGCAGAAACTAAATCAAACTAACTTTTTATATGTCCTCTGTCCTGTCTGGTTGGGTTAACTCTGGGTACTCCTGGGTTTCCTCTCACATTCCAAATACATGTGTTAAATTAACTAGTTGCTCTAAACTGATCCCAGCAAGAGTGTGTCTGTGTAGTATTGTACGCCCTTGCTCCAGTCATGAATAGCTATTGATTCTAATATGACACCTTATCACTTCTGTTCACCAACATGCCTATTTATTTTGTGTACCCTCTCCACCACTTCTTGCCTCTGTTCCATCCAACACCCCACTTGTGGAGCATATGCATCATCACCCCTTCAATTTCCAGCTTCACACTCCTCCATCTGTCAGACACTCTGTTCACCTCCAATACATAAATTACAGGTATGGGACATTTATGACGTGGCAAAACCATGGTCATGCTATACTAGTTACAATCAATGCAACCCCAAATCCCCAACACCTAAGAAAAAGTGGAGATGGCATGGGAAATGCAATTTAAAAAATACAAAATGTCTCTTATATTTACTTTTATTTAATTGCAGACAATATGAACTTAAGATTATTTTATTTTATTACTTATGTTGCTCTTAAAAATCTATGTTCTTTTCTGCATTAATGCTACCATCAAAGTGTAAATTACATTTGCCAAAGTCCTACCATCCTACCATCTGTGTGGAAGTTGTCTTCTTGGTACGGCACCGGGTTGAAGACTTCTTGTTAGAGCTGGTATTTGTGCTGTACTGAGACGTTCAATAAAGAGCTATGTTCCAAGCTGGTCTGTGTCTGCCTCGTCCTTCCAGACCGACGCTACAATATAATAGAAAACAAAACTTACTGTTTGGTACAGAAAAAAATGTTTGCAATTACAGAGGTCAGACATTTCCTGTAGTCCTTTACCAAGTTTACACACACTGCAACAGGGGCCCCATCCAACCTTACAGATCTTCTCCAAATCTTTCAAGTTTTGTGGTTTCAACTTCAACTATGAGAGACACAATGATAAAAAAAAATCCAGGAAATCACGTTTTTAAAGAATTGATTTGTAGACCTGTAACTGTCCTCCAATTGTTTCCTGTATTAATGGCACATGTTTGACCTTTTTATCTGTATTAAAGACACCTGTCCACAGCTTTAAATAGTCAGACTCCAAACTCAACCATGAACAAAGAGCTGTTAAAGGACACCAGGAAGAAAACACCAGGCTGGGAAGAGTAAATCTACAATAGGGAAGCAGGTTGGGGTGAATAAATCAACTGTGGGAGCAATTGTAAGAAAATAGAATACATACAAGAACACTGATAATCTCTCTCAATCTGGGGCCCTTACACAGATCCATGTTAATCCATATTAAGGGAAGAATGAACGGGGTCATGTATCATGAGAGTTAAAACCAAAACCTCCTTCCATCAGTGAGAGTATTAAATATGGAACGTGGCTTGGTCTTTCAGCATGACAATGATTCCAAACACACCGGTCAGGCAACGAAAGAGTGGCTCTGTAAAAAGCATTTCAAGCTCCTAGAGTGGCTTATGCCAACCACATCGAAAATTTGTGAAGGGAGTTGAAAGTCCATGTTGCCTAGCAACAGTCATAAACATCATTGCTCTAGAGGAGATCTGCATGGAGGAATTGGGCAAAAAAAACAGCTACAGTATGTGCAAACCTGGTAAAGACATAACAGGAAATGTCATCTCTGTCAATCTCTGTCATTGCCAACAAAAGTTAGGTGTTACAAAGTATTGAGTTGAACTTTTGTTATTGACCAAATACTTATTTTTCACCATAATCCATAAAAATCCTACAGTGCGATTTCATGGATATTTTTTCTCATTTTGTCTCTCATAGTTGAAGTGCACCACACAAACACTGCTCAATAAAAAATGAAAGCACTTCAGATGTCAATGGTAAAAAAAACATTGCAGAATGTTGTTAAGAACAAAACAATGCAATATTGTTTAATGGAAATGAAAATGATCTAGCTACAGAGGATATAATTCGAAGACACCACAAAAATCAAAGCAAAAACATGAAGCAGGAGGCAAGTCCATTTAGCTGAAATTCCATTGCAGTAACTTAAAATAGTACTCAGTAGCTTGTATGCCCATGTGCTTGTATGCATGCCTGATGATGTTCCTAATGAGAAAATGGATGGTGTCCAGGGGGATCTTCCCCCAGAACTGGACCAGGCCATTAGCAGCTGGACAATCTGAAGTGCAACTGCATTCTGTTGCCAGATGACGCCAGGCAATGTCATGCAATAGGAGGATCCAAGGACACACTGCACCAGCGTAGGGTCTGACAGTGGGATTTCCCAGACCATCCCAGGGGATCCCAGGGGATATGCCACCCCAGACCGTTACTGATCCACTGACAAACCAGTCATGCTGAGTGTTGCTATATGAGGCATAATACTGTAAATTACATCTCCAGACCTCTCATCTCTGTTACTTGTGCTCAGGTGAAAGCAGCTCTTATCGGTCAAAAGCATAGGGCACAAGAAGTGTCTGCCAATTATCTCTACGGCCTTGGGCAGTGAGCACGTTTAAGGTTCTCTATGCACTGGAACACTCCAGAGCTCATCACTCTGGCAATGTTACTCCCTGTCATGCACCACTTAGTGCTGGCATGTTCAAATGTGCAGAGAACCTTAAACATGCTTATACGTTAAACTAGAGTTTGCCAAAGTCATGATAAAATGCTTTTTAATTAATTGTAATTGATTAATTTAAGATCTCATGTAATTTATTGAATAATGAATTGGAAGCGGAAAACAAAAATTATTATTAAATGACCACAACAGCCCCAGAGTCTTAATTTCTTACCAAGAAAACAAACCCAGCTTACTTGAGCTATAAACAAACCCCATTAGATTGGGTCACTTATGTGATGGATTGGTGTGTCAACACCTGAAGTCTATCAAGAATATGCCGCTTCATCCTGTATTTTGCATACGCTATGGTAAACCATGCATCAAGGGTGCATCCTCACCTTTCACCGATGCTTCTATTTATACCTCTCCCCACACACATGGCTTTAATTGCACGTCCTATCGATCCACATGCAAAACCATCAACTGACATCAGAGTCACATCCCTGCTCCCATCTTCCCCATGAGGCTATCAAAGTGCAATTAAACCACTTTGGGTCTATAAAGTTGCCAGTAGTTATCATTAGTGATGGTGAAATTAAGCTTCCTGAAGTTGTGAACCTTTATGAACCATTGTGTTGGAAATTGGTAAATGTACCATCATTTATAGAAATCTTGCATTTATAGAGGTCTTTCTACTTTCCACTTTATCATGGTCATGGAAACCCTAAACAGGCACATCAACTTAATTAAATACCAGTTAACCTAACATGCATGTCTTTGGGATATGGGAGGATACGGGAGTACAAAGTGTAAACCCATGAAGACACGGTGAGGACATACATACACAGGCATAATTAAGTGTTGGAAATCAAACTGGGGACACTGAAGTTATGGGGCAACCAGTATCTGTATCACTGTGCCAGTCTGTGTATTTATTAATTCATTGTCTAGCCATCAACACATGCACTAATTGCATCCTGTTTAGGGTTGTTCTTATTTCCTCTTCTTCTTATTATTGCATACAATAACTTGGCACCAGTCAATCACTCAGGACTGAGGGTTGCTGCTAGTCTCTCCTTTAGACACATACAATTTTGTGCTTGTTTGACTTCTGGTTAGTGGTCTAGCAAACTGCAGATAACTGTACCAGTTAACTAAATAAATATTATTCAAAAATATTTTTATTTTAGTCTAAACAAACCGTGTCCATTTTAATCTTAGCATTTTTTTGCATATTGTGATATTTATATCTACCATCATCATACAATGCTAGTGTAATGCTAGTGTATCCTCACATTAGAAGTCCCATATATAATTTCTAATTGATTTCTGGGCCACAGACTGAAGGACAACTGATGTAGGAATTGAGAGTATTGCGATTATCCCACTATCAGTGTCATATAGTCCAGTCGAGTCTTTTGACCAATGACAGTCTAGAAACTCCAATGCCTCTTTTACGTCATATTTTACAGCTAAGACATGCATGCACAAGAAGGTAAAGTGTAAGTGTAATATGACTGCAATACTGTATCTCATAAAAGTGAGTACACCACTCACAATTTTATTATATATAATTATTTTATTATATCTTTTCAAGGGACAACATATGCAAGATATTACACTTTGATACAATGTAAAGTAGTCAGTATACAGCTTGTATAACTTAAAAGATAACTCAACACAGTAATTAATGTTTAACCGCTTGTGAACAACAAGTGAAAATGGCAAATTTGTGCCAAACATGCCAAATAGGTGTCAAATAAATCTCAATCCTGGACTGAGAATTGTATACCAACCAAAATATCCAGCCAACAGCATCCTGTGCGCAGTGCCTTGTGCTAGAGGATGACAAACACAAATTCTTCAGCAATGTCCTTGTGAATTGTGAAGCTACATTTTTGGTTTTCCCTCCCTTTTTATGTGGAATTTGCATGTCCTCCCATCTCTCTGTGGGTTTACTCCAAGCTTACTCCCACTGCCCAAATACATGTGTGTTAGGATAATTATAAATTGAGTTTCTAAAGTGCCCTTAGTGTGTGAGTGTGTGTATAAGTGTGTCAGTGTAAGTGTTATATGAAGCATTGGCTCTCTATCAAAGGTTGTTCCTGCCTTGCGCCATATGCTGCCAGCTAGGCACCTGCTTTTCTGTGACCCTGTAAAGGATTAATCAAATAAGAAAATGAAGAAAAAGTTGTTGCATTTGGAGCTGTAGCATCCAATCAGTTATAGGTGATATATGCCTAAACTGGTGGTCCCATAACCTCTCAATTTTTGAAAAATCTGATGACCAGCCAGGCCAAGGACGCAATCTGGTGGAGGCATTCCTGGTGAACCATAGCTATCTGAGGGCAAGCATTATCCTGCTGAAAATGGGAGTTGGAAGCATGAGCATGACGAAACATGAGATGCAACATGTGGCCACAGGATGTCCTGCACATTTCCTTGAACTGTTGTTCCTCACAGCACTATTAGGGGTGACCGAAAGTTAGGCGATGATCGAGACCGAGAACAACACACCAGCACTTTGTTCCACAGACAAGACAGGATTGAAGCTCTCACCACAAGGCCCCTATACAACATATATATTCAATAAAATATAAAATAATGAATTTCTCAATGTAGGGCCCAAATAATTCAGACTTCTTTAGGGTTACAAATGTATATATATGACTGAAAGAAATTCATTATGTTTGTAGCAAAGTACATGGTTCATAAATTCTGCATTTAACCACATATGCCAGTTTCATACATAAATATGTTTTTCGCGCAGAATGCAGCTTAATTGTGCATGAAAATGAGCACAAGAAGCTTGTTCATCTAGTACATCTAGCCATCTGTCTGTTGATTGGTTATGTCCCTGATTGTTTCCACCTGTGCCTTAATATTTTGATCATAAATCTGCCTGTGCTCTGTGTATTTATGTTTTTGTCCCATCATACATTTTTTAAGAACTATGAACTATGAACTTTCTAAATTCATAGTAAAACACAGATTGACCACTCATTATAAACAGACACACACAAACACAAAAGGTCCGATGAAAGTGTATATAATAATAATAATAATAATAATAATAATAATGCACTTCGTTTCGAAGATGCCTTTCTGTCACTCAAGGACATCGTACATAGAGTACAAAACAAAGACTGCAACATTAAACATTCAAATTTAAAAATAGTTAAAAATAAGACAACGCAACTGAGTCAGATGGAAAAGGCAATTCGAAACATGTGGGTTTGAGTGTGGATTAGAACTTTGAAAGTACGTTTATGTTCCTTATGCCAAGTGGTAAAGAGTTGGGGAGCAGAGTAACTGAAAAGATGTGGTGGAGAGAGATTGTGGATGGCCTTAAAAGTAAGCAGAAGAATTTTGTAATTGCTGCGGGTCTTAATTGGGAACCAGTGAACGTATTGCAGGACAGGAGTGATGTGGTGAATGGATGAGCTTCTGCTAACGATACACGCAGCTGAGTTCTGGACCAGCTGAAGCTTATAGAGAGATGGAAGGAAAGGCAGAGGAGATTGATGTTGCATAGGTGGAAGTAGGCAGACCTGGTAATATTGTTGATTTCAGATTGAAATTAAAGAGTACTGTCAAGGGTGACAAACAGACTCTTTACCTGTGGGGAGGGAAAAATGGAACAGTTATCAGTATTAAGAGAAAAATGGTCAGTTGATTTTGTTCCAATGAGGAGAACCTCAGTTTTGTCACCATTTAATTTAAGCAGATTGAAAGAGAACCAGGATTTTATTTTGGCCAAGCAGTCAGTAAGGGAGGATATATGTGATATTAACAAGGGGAAGAAGATGGAGAGGCCTGAAGTAACAGAGAAAGGCTGGGAAACTAAATATTTAAGCTGAATAAACTGAGTACAGCCGGAGAGGTATAACTTGAACCAGTTTAGAGGAGTCTGGGTGATACCAATGGAGGATAATCTATTAAGGAGGGTGTTGTGACAAATGGTTTCAAATGGTGCACTTAGGTGAAGGAGAATAAGGATGGAGAGTAAACCATCAGTCAGCTGCCATAAGGAGGTCATTAGTGATTTTTAGGAGTGCCATTTCTGTGCTGTGGAGGGGACGGAAACCAGATTGAAAGTGTTCATACAGGTTGTTGGAGGATAAATAAGTATGGAGTTCAGTTGCTACCGTTTTCTCAAGAATTTTGGAAATTAAGGGTAAATTTCAAAATCAGACAAAAGTTGTTAAAGTTAAAAGAATCAGCAACTGTTTTTTTTTTCAAGATAAGGGTTATTACAGCAATTTTAAATGATGCGGGAACAGTTCCGGTGGAAAGTATAGGAGTGTATAATGGTAGATATGAGAGGGACCAGCAAAGGGAGCCAGGCTTTAATAAGAACTGTGGGAAGAGGGTCCAGCTGACAGGTCGATGACTTGAATTTGTGGATTAAATTTGAAATTTCTGAGGTGGTCAGTAGCTGAAACGAGGAAAAGGACTGGGTAAGAGGAGAAAATTCAAAAGTTATACGGGTGTGGATTGTGAACTGAGATGCTTGTGGATCTTTTATATTTTTTTATCAAAAAATGACATAAGAAAGTTACAAAAAGCAGTTGAGCACAAGAGAAATGGTAGAGAGTCTGGGACTTGGATGATATTCTTATATAGTAAAAATAGTGACCAAGTGTTGCCTTCAGTAGAACAGATTATACTAGTGTTTTTATTGGATTTGGATCCAATAATACAGTCCTTATACTGTAATATATGTTTTCTGTAAATATCTTTGTGGACAACCAAACCAGTTTTCCGATGGAGCCTCTGGCTTACATGAGCCAAAGTTTGGGCGTAAACCAGGGGGCAGAACAAGCAAACAAAACGGACCTGGTTTTTAGTGGAGCAAGAGAGTTAAGTATTAAGTCCATTGTTGTAATGTGAGACCAGCTCTTCAATGATAGTTAAAAAACAAGCACGGCCTTTGAAACAGCGGAGACAGTCTTTACCAAGTTCTTTACAGTGTTTGGAGACCCTGAGTCCCTGAGACAGTGGTTCTCAGTTCAAATCCGCCATGTTGGGCAGCCTTCCTAAAGAAGCTGGGGGTTTGAAGTTAGCCTCACCTCAGGATACCATCCCCAATCCAATGGCCAGTGTGAGAGGACAAAACAGGAGCTGGGGAAGTTCCTGAGGCTGTACTGTGCAGAGAACCCGGCTGACTGGGCCCGTTTATTTCCCCGGAGCGGAGATCGCACAAAACTCCCTCCGCCACTCCTCTGCAGGCCTCACGCCCTTCCAGTGCATCCTTGGCTTCCAGCCTCCATTTGCCCCATGAGACGCCTGGTTGAAGAGGCGCGAGACCATCTGGGAACAGGTACACCAGCACGTCTCCCGGGCCATGTGTAGGTACCAGGACCGGCCACGGAACCCAGAACCCAGCTACCAGCCTTGTGACTGGGTCTGGCTATCAACCCACAACCTACACACTCAGGGGAGTACTCGCAAGCTTGCACCCAAATACATGGAACCTTTCAAGATCACTAAGAAACTCAATCCTGTCACTTTTCATTTGATTCTGCCCTCCCACATGCGCACTCACCCTGTTATTCATGTGTCTCTCCTTAGGCCCTGGGTCCCTGGTCTGCTGGCGTACTCACCCCCCACCGAGCCACCCCCATTGAAGGTTGACAGTGCCCCCGCCTATGCTGTACTGTCCGCCACCTGCTTGACTCTTGCAGGCGGGGTTGACGGCTGCAGTACCTGGTGGATTGGGAGGGATACGGTCCAGAGGAACCCAACGGCCCAGAGGTGGATTCCAAGGACATTCTGGACCCTCTGCTCGTCCAGAACTTTCACGCCACCCATCCAGGCCGCCCAACTCCTCGTGGATGTGGCCGCCCTCATAAGTCCATGGCTGCACCTGGACCCGTTAGGTCTCATCCTCTCTTGCCCGTGGCAGGTCCTTTGGTGGGGTACTGTCACACCCATGGGTTGCTGTAGCAACCAAACCCGTTCCATCACACGGATATTGGATATGGGATATTGTTTTGCCTCACCGTGCACTGATCCTGGACTGTCTGACTTCTAATAAAATCCTGACTGAAACTGTATGCTGCATGTATCTCCGCCACTGTCCACGACGTGTTACAATTTCCTCACCATGCAAATACTGATCAGTCATGATATTAGACTGCTGATGTAGGTATACAAAATTATTTATGTGTAATGTACTGTTAAATCTCATTACACTTATTGCACAAAAATGACTCCAGAACAGAGGCTAAGATTCAGAGGCTAATGGAGTATATAAGAGAATATAAGAAAAGACAATTATTCTTTGATTTATTTAACCTCTACTTTTTATGCAAATTCAAAGCCCGAACATCACTGATGGTACACAACTCCCACACATTTTGCCTGTGAACTCTAACTACAGACCTCTGAGACACTCTCGCAAGAAAAATCCTACAGTGAAGGAGCAGCTGTTTCATAATTTCTCCCTGGCTATATAAAGGACATGTGCCAAGTATCCGTTATCAGCCCAGTCCCATGTACTACCCCACTGCAGATCTAAAACTGCAGGTCACTAAAAACCTAATCTTGATCAACATGTTCTGTCTAATTATAGGCCAAATTCAAACCTTCCTTTTATCTTGAAGATTCAGTTTTCAAACAATCATATTATTATTCATTATACAGTCATGCTAAAAATTGTTGGCACCCTTGCATTTTATATCCCAGATGCACATGTTTATTTCCTTTGTATGTATTGGAACAACACATTAAGAAAACTGAAAAAAGCCAAACGTGGTATAGTTTCATGCAAAACTTGGGCTGGACAAAATTGTGTTCCCTTTATTTTTTTGAGCAGTGTACTTGGTTGAATTCCCTTTTAAAACAATAGCTGAAATCAATAGCTTTCTATAACCATCAACAAGCTTCTTGCACTTGCACTTTTCATTTGCAAACTGCTCCACGTCTCTCATCTCTAAGGGTGCCTTCTCCCAAGAGCAATTTTAAGATCTCTCCACAGGTGTTTAATCGGATTTACATCTGGACTCATTGCTGGAGACTTCAGAACTCTTCAGTGCTTTGTTTTCATCCACTTCTGGATGTTTTTTTTGAAGTATGTTTGTGGTTTGTCTGCTGGAAGACCAATGCTGAAAGACCCATGACCTAGGATGCAAACCCAGCTTTCTGACAATGGACACTACATTGCCACATAAAAACTTTGGTACCTTCAGATTTCATGATGCCTTGCACACAGTCAAGGCACCCAATGCCAGAGGCAGCAAATCAACCCAAAAGATATTTGAACCTCCACCGTACTTGACTGTAGGTACTGTTTTCTTTTCTGACAGTTCTCTTTTCCTCTTCAATTCAATTAAATTCAATTCAACATCTAGGACACCCATGGAGGGTGGGTCCCCTGTTGAGTCTTGGTCCTCCCAAGCTACTGTCGCCCTAGGCTTGCTCAACTTGGGATTGGCCTTTTAAGATAATGTAATATTGTAAAGCTGCTTTGAGACAAT
>JAUZST010004008.1:0-16664 GCA_034779995.1 Parotocinclus haroldoi
TAAAGCCCAGCTCACGGCAGCCATAATTCCCGCCACAGGCAGAGTTATTCGGGTGGGGTACCGGAGCGGGTGGCACACAGCTTGGTGTCGGTCTATGGCGATAAAAATGAGGTGGAAAATGGAGGCCCCGGTGAAGAGAAAGTCAAAAACCGAGTGCACGAAGCAGAAACGTTCGCCAAAGTACCAGCAACCGTCCACAGATCTGACTATGCTGAAGGGCATCACTGTGAGTCCCAGGAGCAGGTCCACCAGAGCCAAGGACATCACCAGAATATTGGTCGGTGTCTGAAGTTGTTTGAAATGGGCTATGGAGACGATGACCACGGCGTTCCCTAGGACGGTAATAGCCACGGCGGACCCCAGTAGGAAATATAACGCGGTCTGAACTGCCACATGTAGAGAGGTTTTGACACAGGAAGCGTTTGAACCCGAATAGCAGTACTCGATCAGAGGAGGATCTTCTGGTAAAGAGGAATTTGAAGCTCCCTGCATCCTTTATCATGAGCAAGCCCGAAAACGTAGATACACAGCCTCAATCAGTCCTGTGTGAAACGAACGTCTCCTGATTATATCAGCTTTTTGGCTGATTAACATAAACACCCGGGAGACTGTGGCCCAATGAGAAGAAACGATTTCCCAACTCGAAATGGAATATGAATAATAAATTTCAAAAATAAATAAATAAAGTCTGACTCTGCAGCGGGAAAATACAGAAGAGGAAATCGATTCCATTCCACTTTCATCATTCAGACTTTCTACTTACTTATCCATTTATCGGCCATTTCTGCACACTCTGCCCAGCATTTTGTATTCTTAAAACAATCTAGTCTGTGTGTTATTTGCTCGTAGAAGTGGCAGCTCCCAAAACTCTACGCCTTTAACCGGAAAAGTGGCCTACTGTAAACAAAGAAGGCGGGCCCAGTTTAATTAGGGTCACGTACCATAAGAAATAAGACCTTCTGAGTGTTTATCTTACCTGTCGCCGTCAATATCGCTTAATTCAAACACATTTCGGCGGTTGTTGGCACTGCGTGCGCCCTGCACTGTCTAGAGTCTAGTGTTGGTACTGCCCTGTGTTGCAATGTGCCCTGTGCTGCTGGTTCGATCCCAGTTTAAGGATCAAGCAAGTTAGGAACACGAATGACTGTTTCATTTGAAAGGCCTTTAAGCAGCTGCCACAGCTTTGTGATGATCATTTCTCCGGCCCTGAATCCCATGAACTAGAGAAATAGTTTTGCTGTATTGGAGTATACTCTGTGATCTACAAAACATCGCTTATTTACATTGAGATTATTTAACAGACGCCCTTATACAGAGCGATTTATGATCCAATCCAGTCTTACAATCCAAGCTATTGTGGGTTAAAGGCCTTGCTCAGGGACCCAACTGTGGCAGAGGTGGGATTTGAACCCTGAACCTTATGGTCCACAATCCAGTATCTTAACCACAAGGCCACCGCAGTCCCATCAAAGGTTTTGATCTCAGAATCTAGAACTGTTTTTGCTACGATTACTACTATTATACTATTATCCATAATATTACTACTTGGTTTAGCCACGGCGTTTACCCATTTCATTTCCACTGCACTGGTTACCGATAACATTTCTAACGGTGGTGGAGCAATTACATACCCATGGGTCGCTCCTCTTCAGATTTCGGTCTCAAATATTCAGTACTAATCATGAAATACTACATTATGTGTTTGTTCTTTTAGAGAAGAATACACATACAGACATCTGGCACGTTCTGGGAAGGAAAAGTAAAGCATCTTGGCTTTTTATTGGGTCCGTTTCATGATGAAGGCCTTATACAAGGTTCCGAACTGTGGGATTTCGAATTCAAGTGCTTGGTGCGTATGGACAAAATGGTTTATGCATGCACTTAGCAAACCGCGTCACATTTTGAGCAGGGTTGATGTTTATTTTACGGGTAAAACTCAAACGAAAAGGGCTGGACTTTAAATAAAGTCTGCAATTACCGTGAAGCAACATATCTAACGTGGACGTTTGGCTCAACGGTGCCTCTTGTTATTAGACGTCGCATGTGAATGTAAACAAAACGACTGTTTTATTGAAAAACTTCCAACAGCAGATTATAAGTAGATGCAAAGAAAAGGCACCAACTTTGGTCGTTTGTATGCCCTCACATGCAGGAACGTCACAGTTTCGAGCAACCTCGTTTGATATCGGCCCACATCAGTTCAAAGCGTCAAGTGTGCCGTGTTACTAAGTGGAAAAATATACTTCGATATGATCATTTTAAACGCTTTCTGGAACCGAGGGTAAAAAAAGCCATAGATCAAGGGATTACATGTAGAGTTAAGGTACCCGAACCACACCAGGGCATCAAAGACATCCACCGGCGTTGAGAAGTCCAAAAATGGATCGGCTATGGTGGCGACGAAGAACGGCAGCCAGCACAGGAGAAAAATCCCCATCACAATCCCGAGCGTTTTCGCTGCTTTCCTCTCCCTCTGTTCGGACGAGTGGTTCTTTGTTTCAGAAGCGTTTCCCAGTGTGGCTCTATCGGCCATTATTTTTGCCTGTTTTCTTGCAACGTGAAATATTTTCAGGTACAGACAGCTCATGATGGTCCCCGGGATAAAAAAAGCGACGAGGGAAGCGATGACTCCCCACTGTTTGTTAAAAATCAGAGCACAGTTTCCAACACAGTAACTCAGCATCAAAAGGGCTTCCAAGCCGGAAAGGTTCACGTTCGACAAAACGACCCCGAAGCTAAATGAGAATGAAAAGAGCCAAATGACGGCGATGCCGACGACCACGGTGTTGTTCGTCACCTTCATCTTGTAGCTCAGGGGATCGGTGATAGCCATGTACCTGTCGATGGAAACCAAACACAGGTGCAGAATGGAGACGATGCTCAGGGTCATGTCTAGACTGGAATGGATTTTGCAGAAAATGTCTCCCAAGAACCAGCAGCCTTCCACCCATCGTACCATGCTGAAAGGCATGATCATGGACCCCAGCATAGAGTCCACCACTGCCAAGGACAGGATGATGAAGTTGGTCGGAGAGTGTAGCTGCTTGAAGTGGGAAATAGTGACGATCACCAGCAGGTTCCCCCAAACAGTCATCAGCACCGTGGGAAGCATAAACACGTACATGGCCACTCGGACCACGAAGAAACGAGGAGCCCTGAGGCAGGACGCTGGGTCGTGTGGGTAGCACAGAAGACTCTTGTCCACATCTTTAAAGCTTGTATTTGTAAGCAGGTTCTCCATCCACCATAAAAACGCGTGTAAAAGTCGGCTTGAAAATAGATTACGAAACAGTGCAAAAATCGAACTCTAGATCCCGGGACATAACCAGACGCAATAGCTAAACACACCAACAGTCCCAAACACGGCCTGCGTAGCCGACGCCACTTAAATATGAACACGGCATCGCCGCTTCACCAATAGGAAGGCATTAATATGACATCATGTCATCGTCCAATTAACACTGGCTGTGTCTCAAATTGCTTTAAGACCTGCACGGGACTTGTTGTTTTAGTAATAAAGGAATAAGGTATATTATAATCATTCTCAGTCTCTCGATTAGAACACAACCACAAAACGAGTCCATTTGTATGCAGAGTTACTATGCAAGTCTGATCAGGAATTGTCTTTGTGGAACAGCTATTTACTTTTCACTTTTTATTTACTTTTCTTGCATTAAAGAATGTTTTTTTTTTATCCCTAAGCAGCTAAAATCAAAGCCAGGTAAAAGTCCGGGACAGCATCGGGTAGAACGTCCCAAAAGATGGATGACTGTTGATTTTGGAAGGCCTTGTAATAATGTTTATTTGGTTCTTCAATCCCAGGGCGGGGCGGCCTGCGACCTTTCTGTGTGGAGTCTGCATGCCCTCCCCGTGTCTGCGTGGGTTTACTCCGGGTACCCCGGTTTCCTCCTCCCACAGTCCAAAGACATGCATGTTAGGTTAATTGGTGTCTCTAAATTGGCCCTGAGTGCATGACAGCGTGTGTGTGTGTGTGTGTGTGTGTGCCCTACGTTGGATTTGGGTTGTTCCTGCCCTTGCGCCCAGAGTTGCCGGGTGAGCACCGGCTGGCCCGTGACCCCGTGTGGATTAAGCAGAAGAAAATGACTGGATGAATAAATGAATGAATGAATGAATGTATTTGGCTCCTTTTTTGAATTGTTACTACCTACTTATTTGACGAGTTAAAATAAGTTCAATAACTTTAATTCTTACGTGTACATCACCTAGGTCATCAACAATCGTTCACGAGACCCAAAACCTTAAATGGACATTTATTTAAGCTATAAATGTACTGTCTCTATGCTTGCACTTTGTTAAGAATAGAAAATGAACACAAATGTCGTTGTTAGGCGCAATAAAACGTTTTACCATAAAGAAGCATCGTCCTGTTTCTGAGAAAAATGAAAGCGGTTAGAGTTGTGCGCACGGGAGCTATTTGTTTTGTTTTTAATCCCAGTCCCAGTTAAGATCAGCAAGGTTTAATGCTGGGAAAAAGTTGTCACCCTTTTGCCTTTCACCTTTTTATTCGCTATGCAGGCTGAGTTGTTTAGTTTTTTTGCAGGTTGTCCACTGTTTTTGAACCTCGGCCTCACAAATGCGGAAAATCTCGAAAACGAACCTGATTAATCAGTCGATCACCAGTTTATAGTCGTGGACCATTGAAAGCACGGCTTACAGGGTGGTACCGAAATATCCAGTATTAGGGTTGTTATCGGATACATGTTAAGAAATTCGGAATGAGCCACCGGGACGGATGAACTGCAGAGAGCGAGTTTGGAAAACGAAAGCATGTTTGCTGCAGTAAAGTTAAAGAACTGTTTATTATATTGTTTGTTAATGGGCCGTTTCTTAATACGATCTTAATCACGTTTAAGCTTCAATAGCTAGTTCAGAAAGTGAACTTTTGATTGACTTAACTGCAGTGGGGTCATGTTTTGCTTTGCACGCTTCTTACAGTAAACCCAAGACACTGGTTATCGTTTCTCACATTTAATGATGCAGAGGCTCTCAGAGGGACTCGCCTAATCAACGGCGTTACGTTATAACAACAAAACAACATAATGACTTCACACTCTCGTCTAATTCTGGCCACCTGAAACCACAGGTTGTCTTTACATCATGTTGTTTTGCCAAAATGTGACACTAATGATCATCCTCGTGGCGCAGAATATGAACACGACAAACAAGAACAACAACAGCTTCTGCTGCACAGGGTCAAGTTTGGACTCACATTTTGGTTTCAAAACAAACGATCAAACTTGACTAAACACCGTTGTTGGAGAACTCAAACCTCATCTGTATTCTGAAGAAAAAAAGAAACAGACCTCGGAGCAACCTGGAGTGTTCAAGGGTATTTTCAAAAGCAGACTGACAGACGGACGGGTCACAGCAGGCCCGTACAGGTCCGGGCAGCACTAGACCGTATTAGGTACGGACACGGGAGACCGGGGTTAATGGAACTGGGTATCAAAACCAAAACTCTAAGAGTTACAAATGCAATTTCAAGTCCCCTTACTTACTCCAAATACAGATGGACGCTCGATAGTGTTGGTCCATGTAGAGCGATAACAAAAAGGCTACACGTGTGGAAAGTTGATCCATTATAAAGGAGGATTACATCTTCAAAGTGACTAAACAACGACTATAGTAACCGATAAGAACAATGCGTGGAGTGAAGAGTAAATACAGGCCTGAACCGATGAGCGACCTGAAATAAAATAGACTGACAGGTTATGGAGCTGGATTTGCAAGTTGGACAAATATTGACGAGGCGACAAAACTGAGAACCACAGGAGGTCAGCAGTGCCCCATGGATTTTTTTATCTTTACTCGTGCCCACTTTAAGTTCACCACCATCTCCAATGTGTCCACTCCAGGGTCACATTCATTACCAAAGTCCCAGTGGTCCTGTTTTTATTTACACTAAAACAATAGCAGCGGCCATGCAAGGACCCTAAAACTTTTGAGTTCGATCGGATGATGCCCTTGCCATTTATAACCAAGAGACTTTGGCAAAATATGAGCACCCTTAAACACCACTACGTTGTAGGTTGAAATGGTCCAGAGGATTCTTGTTGCTGATTGGATGCACATAATAGCCCTTTAGATCCCAGTTAGACCGCTATAACCTCCAGAGTGTTTTCCAAAACTTGATTTTGGTGCTAAATTTGTATAAGTCAAGAGTACAGCTGAATTCTACAGCTGTTCCTCAGGAAAACTTTTCCACTGACGATGATCCTCAAGGCTTTTCTGAACCACGGGTAAAGAAAGGCATAAATTAAGGGGTTTAGGGCAGAGTTCAGATATCCGAACCAGACCATGATGTCGGTTAGCTCAGGTGATATGGTATAACCAACAAACGGGTCAGTGATGTTGCAAAGAAAGAACGGACTCCAGCAAAAGAGGAAAACTCCGACCACAATGGCAAGGGTCATCGTACCTTTCCTGGTTCGGTACCGGAACATTTTGGGTTTGTGACTTTGCATCCTGAGATGTTTGTCCAAACAGGAGATGGACCTCGCTTGGCTCCTTGCGACCATGTAAATCCTGGCATAGATGGCAAACATGATCAGGCTGGGAATGAAAAACGAGACCAGGAAAGTGACCACGGCTGACGTGTGACTGAAAAAGACATGGCAACCTCCCGCACAGTGCACGTGAGAGTAGTAGAACGCTTCGTTGCCTCTGAGGTTGAGTTTCCCAAAAACCATGGTGAAGGCGAAGGCTCCCGCGATAAGCCAGCTGGCCAAAACCAAAACCAGCACCGTGGTGGAACGGAAGCGCGTGCGGTACGCCAACGGGCTGCACACGGCGCAAAAGCGTTCCACCGACACGCACGTGAGGTGAAAAATAGACGCCGTGCTTAACATGATGTCCATTCCTGTGTGGAGCTTGCACATGAAGTCCGTGAGGTACCAACAGCCGTACACGGAACGAACAGAGCTTAACGGCATTACAAACAGGCCCAGCAGGAGGTCACACGTGGCCAGAGAGAGGATTAAAAAGTTGGTTGGTGTGTGGAGCTGTTTGAAGTGTGCTATTGATATGATGACCAAAACATTTCCGCACACGGTCATCACGATGGCGACCGCCATGCCAATGAACATGGAGACCTGGACATCCAAAGGTCTGGGAATCCTCTGGCAAGAGCCGCTGATGGAGGCATAGCATAAGAGCTCGTCCTTTTTAAAGCTGGACCAGTTGACCAGTTGGAAGTCCATTGTGGTCAGTCCTATGGGAGAAAGGCAAGTATCATCGAAAGAACTGGCAAGGCGAGAAAGGAGAGGCAACACGAAGCAAATCACGCTCACCAAGTGCTCAAATGCTCCTCACGGGAGTTCCATGAGAAGTTCAGAAAGGTTCAGGTGGTCCATTGTGCTTCCTTATCTATGAGAACCAGAAAACCAGTCACATGAACCGCTAACCTTTAAAGACTGGCCTCAAAACTCAAAACAACACACCAAGCTAACGCCGTATAAGCCCACTCCAAACCCACACTTTTATCAGGATCACTTCCTGGGAGTCTGAACTTACTCACTGAGACGTTTGTTTTTACGGGAATGCGTGAATGTTTCGTGTTTTCTTTTTTCCCCGACAGCAACTCGGTCCAAAAGGCTTCAGTCCAAAAACGTCTTGTCCCATGGGTAGAGCGTATTTCTGTCGTGGGAAATTCCTCTCTGGGAGACACTTCAGGACATCATCTGCGGGGAAAAAACCGAACGGTCCTTTAATACCTCTTCCATTTTCGTCAGTCCAGATCTGCTGAGCAGCACAGACATCTCAGCAATTGCCCGTGCAGAAAAGCATTGAAACCTGCGCAAACACACGTACAAAGAAACCCAGCTGTCCAATGTTGACCCTCCCGGGGTGGGGGGGGGGAGAGGGCCTGGATTTTCCAGATATTCTATCGTTTTATCGTTTACCAATTGCAACCGCAAAACAAAAACCCATATCCACGTATGAACGGACACACAATTACTGTATCCCGCTGCTTTTTATCGCAGCTCTCTAAAACTAATCTGGGACGAGACCAGAAGGTAAACGTTACGATTGAAAAGCTTCTGCGCACATCGTTTTGTCTACCTGCTGCGCCGTGCTGCATTCGATTACACACATTTTTTTATTTACCCAAAATCTTAGCAACCCTCATGTGAATGTTTGCACAAGCAGATTGGAAGGTTTTTAAGCCCTTTTTGCTCGGGAGAGCCTTTGGATCCAGTAAGGGTTTAAGATGAATGGTTCGCCAAAGTGGAAATACTGGACTGTTTATGACTTGTTCCGGCATTTAGCGTGCATTCTCGGAAATGCTTGATGGATGAGGCCCAAGGTCCGAGGTCCAAACGAAACGGGCAAACATGCAGTCTTGTTAATTAATATGAATAAATAAATATGCTATTTCTTAGTCCTTTCAAATTTGAATCTTGAGCATGAGAAGCCACAAGCCAATGGAGTGACCTTTCGGCCCCATGAGCACAAATAAACTTTTGGATTGGTTTAGAGGGACTTGCGTTCTCTCTCTCTCTCTCCCCCCTGGTTTCTTTGTATATATGTAAACCTGGTTGTAGCGCCTGATCAGAACGCAGCACCAAATTCTGAGGTAAGATCCTGAATTACTGAATATGCTTTTTGCAGATAACAAACAAAGACGTAAAATGCCTTTAAAAAAAAACAAAAACGAATTCATACCTTTTCTAGGCTGATATGTTTGATGTTTGACGTCACACCAAATTTACATTTAATTACTTTGTAAAACACGTGCATCTACAATGCGCAGGGATATATCATAGCATGTTTAAGTTTGTACACTTGCAAGTTATTCTGACCATTTTAAGTTTACTTTTGATTCGAATTTTGTTTGATCTGATTTGATTAAACGAGAAAACCGAAAAACAACAAAATGAAACGTGAAGAAAGTTCGACTGCGTAAATGAGATTCAAACTCAAACTCGGTCACGGTGATTAAGGAGCGGTAAGTGATCTATTCATGGGGGTGAAACTGGACCTGTGAGAGTGCCCCCACATTGTGTTCAGTAGGGTGTACGGTCACCCAAGAGGGTCAAAACACACTGAGAGTGATGGAGCATGGACGGGAGCGAGACAATCAGATTATCCAGCAGTTCTTGTGAGATCAGACTCGTATTCCTTTTTGAAATCCTTATGTTTGTGTTTATTACAGTACATACCGGTCTGCTGATGTTCTCAGACCGAAATATGACAAATTTAATTTGTCCCCTCTATGTAAAATGTCAGCGAAACACATTTTTGGCATCATATATGAATATATAAACATATAACATATGTAAAAAGTATATATATATATATATATATATATATTTAGCAGAAACTAAACAATGCCTGATTCTTATGACGCTCAGGTTTCAAATTTCAAACTGCAGGCTTTCCTAAAAAAGTTTGTGATTTCAAAAGTGCTGTTAAAACCAAGCGAAACAGTAAAAGTGTAGAAGAGGAAGGTAAATATTGCATTTATCCTCATAACCCCTCTGTACGTATGTTTTTCGATCATATTCACTGGCCTAACAGAAGCCCAAACTGGCTCTTCCAAATTCATTCCATGTCTTTTCTTCGTGTAGCTTCTTCAGGCAGGGTTTTGTTATCAATAAGCTCACGTAACACATGATCCATGACATTGTTGATTTGTTGGTAAGACCCTATTACATGCAGGTTCAGGCAGACGTTTCTGGTCTTTTACAATGTTTACAATGTTTTCGAATCTATGCCCTGACGTTGTTTACCATTCTCTTTAATCACAGAACAAACAGCGTGTGGCTAAAGCATGACATGCTCATAAGAAAGCAAAAACCATCCTATTTTGGGTCAATTTGAGCCTCTTGATTAAGCAGGGAAGCAAAATGGGAGAACTTTTTCGTATATCCGTTGATCCAACTGGAGAACCTCCAGGCTCCATTTCAAAAGATCACTATAAGCCTGGTGGTTCTCCAGGCTCCATTTCTACATTTCTTCCATGGATTGATAAATATACAAAAAAGTTTGCCATTTGCTTCCCTGCTTGATTAAACCTCCAGGTTTATGGGGATCCCTTGAAATGGAGCCTGGAGAACCTCCAGGCTTGTGGTGATCCCATTCTTCTGCTGGATGAGTGTAAAATTTCCAGTGACTAAATGTCGCCCTAAACTCTGTCTTTCTCCATTTAGACCTCCGTTATCTGAACAGCTTAACCAAAGATGAACTTATCCGGACTGCCCGAGGCTCCTGACACTTGTTTCGAGTCCCTGAACACTTCGTGCCCTCGGGCCACGTATTCGATCACGCTGCGTTTCTCTCTGTACTTCCTTTTCACCTCTGTCATCGTGCTGACCACGAGCGGAAACCTGCTGGTCGTCTTCGTCATCACGTTCTCACAGAACCACCTCTCGATGGGGACCAACCACCTGATTTTATCGCTTTCTCTAGCCGGGTTCCTGTTGGGAGGGTTTGTGATGCCGTTCAGCATGGTGCGATCCATCGAATCCTGCTGGTATTTCGGAAAGACTTTCTGCGAAATCCACACCACCGTCGACATCATCCTGTGCAACGCCACCATGTGGCACCTGATGTTCATCTCTGTCGATCGGTACCTGGCCATTTTTTATCCTCTGCACTACCACGACCGAATGACCAGCAAGGCTTGCGTGGCCATGATCGCCTCCAGCTGGGGACTGGCCACCATTTTTGGGTTTGTCATCGTCATTACAGATCCAGACGTCCAAATCAGGGACGCCTCTCGCACGGCCTGCGTTGGGGGATGCTTTTCTTTGCACGCCAGAGAAATCGGAGCTGAATACGCCGTATTTTCCTATTTCATCCCCGTGTCGGTCATGGTGAGTGTCTACGGAAGGATCTTCTACATTGCCCAAAGACATGCCAAAGCCATCCACATTTACGCCAAACACCAAAACCCCAGAGCGCCGGTGTCGGCTAAAGACGCCAAAGCGACCAAAACTCTCGCTATCGTGGTCGGGAACTTCTTGTTCTGTTGGACGCCTTTTTTCACATGCAACATCATCGACCCGCTGATAGGCCATTCCATCTACACCCTCCTGTACGAAGGCCTGATGTGGGTCGCCTATTTAAACGCCACTTTCAATCCACTCATTTACGGTTGTTTTTACAGCTGGTTTAGAGAAACGGTTAAAAGCCTGTTAAGAAAAATATTAAAGCCGACGTAACCCGACCAGACCTATGAAGATCATTTCACCTAGAATAATATCTGCAAGATTGTAATAAATGTACTTTTTAAACCTCCTGATGAATCACTGTAGTTCTTTAAACTTGGAATTTAGTTTGTTTTATAATTGTTAAATTAATAAACACAGCCACAACCAACCAAGTCACGGATTTGGGAGATAAACTGCATATTATTCAATCATACTCTATAGTGAGAACGATAAGCAAGAGTTTTAGAGATGAGATTGGCTCAATAAATAAGAATCTTAATAAATAAACATAACGGGTTTGTTAATTATATCCTGAACTAGAAGAGCAGGAACTTGTTTTTTTTAGAAGTTAGCTAATCAGAATTATTATTAATTATTTAGATTTCGATCACAATTTCCGACCCCACCTTACCCCGAGGCCGAGACGAGGCCGAGTCAGCTCTTTTACGGTCTAGAGACCAGACTTGAGAACAACAGCGCCACTTTGCTCTTCATCCACTCGGGTTTTGTAAGTTTCACTTTAATTCTAGTCCACTGGCTCATTAATGGCTCGTTAAAACCTGCCGAAAAACATTCTAAAAAAAATCCAGTGGTATCCTAATGAAAAATGGTTTGATTATTATAATATAATGTACCAATATGATCACGTTATGAAGTTAACAAAGTGTCTCTGGCACCCGTATAAATATTTGTTTGCAAAATATCGCTGGAACAAATTGTTATCTCGATTACATTTCGTTGTTTAGGTCCCTGTAAGCCAATCATATACGGCTTCTGGTTTCGCTGGGGTGATCATTGGGCCCCTAATGAAGGGGTTTGGGGTTGATTTTGAGGACTTTTGTCGGACATGGTGGGGTCTTGTGCTTTGTGCTGAACTGAACTATGAAGATAACACGTCACACGTTCGACACGTTCCAGTTATTTCGACCATATATTATTATATGTACAAGATTATATTACAATACAGTCTCAATAAAAATCAATACATCCGTCCTGTTTCTGTCAAAATAACACATATACAGTCATTTCACAGATTAATATTATTATATTACGGTTATAATTAACAACGAGAAAGAATTGTAATACATTTAGAACAACGGGCATGAAGGTTCGGATTCTGAGGGTGAGACTCAATGTCCAGTCTCTGTGCTCAGACCACAGATGTACCCAGAAAAGGCTTTACTTTAAGTGTTAAAAAGAGATATTGGAGATAACAGAGGAGTTGTGGTGACAAAAGGAGGCAGCAGCAAGACGTCGTTGTTCATTTAGAACAAACTGTACCGTTTGAACAGTTCTCTGATGATCACGCTGCAGTCAATACTAAATTAATTTCTATTATTTTCATTTTTAAAGTGCAATAAGCGGTCAAAAGGTGTTTCTTATCAGTTATTAAACTACATTCTCAAATTTAAAAAAAAAACGCCTTTTTATGACAAATCAGTCGATATTATGGGCCTACTGCTCACAAAAATGGAATAAAATAAAATAAATCAATCTCCCTTCGTTTTTGCAAGCATTTAATTTCCTATTAGGAAACGTTTCATATTTGCATTCTACCTAATTTTGTCCCTCAGGTATGAATAATAAAAAAATGATGTACACGGTAATGGGTTTTTTCATTGATTTTTAATTCATTTCCACTTCTGTTGTCTGATACATTCAGTATTTGTTAGTTCTAGCATTTAAGATTTGAGATTTTTAGGTCTATTTAATAACTGATAAAATCAATCGCCATGGTGATCATGTGGAAGCACATCTTTAAGGATACAGTGCAGTAATCAGTAAATCAATTGCTCAACATTTCTGAGTTCTTATGCTCTTATTAAACATACGTTGTCGTGAAAATGAATTTAAATCGCTTTAGAATTACATTTTTCTTGACTTGTCCCTCGATGAATACTAATGAAAGTCTCATTGATAATTTCCATTTCAATTTTTCGGACAGTTATTCCTTAATACATGATTATAGCATCACATTTGACAGATTTTTAGGTATAATAAACAATTTTAAAACCAATCCCCATAGTTATGGTGTAAGAAAACACCAGACCAAACTTTAAAAAGTATTTTTGAGCATCCCGTATGAAAGAGGTTACACATTTATTTAGCATAACGAGACAATTATAAATTCAGAAAAGTTCTTTTTAAATCAGTGAGTAAACAGATTCTTTCTTGAGGAACCAGGTTGAAATATTTTCCCAGTTATAGTCAACCACAGCGCCTTTCTGAACCACCTGTAGAAAAAAGCGTAAACGATCGGATTGCAGGTGGAATTTAGATAGCCGACCCAAACCAGCATGTCGAACAACACCGGAGAAATCAGGTAGCCGAGGAACGGATTGATCACGTTGCAGATGAAAGATGGCGTCCAGAGCGTCAGGAACACGCCCAAAATCACTGCTAACGTTTTCGTAGCCTTTCTCTCCTCTTTGCTAATTATCGCTTTCATTTTATTCTTCGATTCCTGGATGGATTTCAACTGTTTCTGGGCCACACGGAATATCTTGGTATAAATGCCCAGCATGATGATTCCTGGGAAGTAGAAGGAGAGCAGAGAGGAAATTGTGCTGGAGGCGGAGCTTTGGAACAGGAAGCAGCCTCCTTCGCATGCCACGTTTTCGTAATAAAAATCTTCGATGCCTAAAATGTTGAGGTGGAGAAAAATCATTCCAAACCCGACGGCGCACGAGACGGTCCAGCAGACGGATATCATGACCAGAGTAACGCCAGGTGTAATTATGCTCTGGTACAGCAGGGGGTGACAAACGGCGTAGTAGCGATCTATGGATATAAAGCTCAAGTTTAAAATGGAGGCGGTGCACAGGGTGACGTCGACGCTGGTGTGGATTTTACAGAACAACTCTCCCAAATACCAGCAGTTCTCGACTGAACGTAGCATGCTAGGGGGCATGACGAAGCCGCCCAGCAGAAAGTCCGTCACCGCCAGAGACAGGACCAGGTAATTAGTGGGCATGTGGAGCTGTTTGAAATGCACGATGCTCAAGATGACTAAAAAGTTCCCAAATACTGTCAGGATCACCACCGAGAGCAAAAACAAATAGAGCGGCGCTCGCAGTGGGAGCGAGTAGTTAAATTTCTGACAGGACCCATTTAAGAACTCGTAGCACAGAGGGACATCCGTGCCGGTCATCAGAGTTTGGGTCGAGTTTACAAAATCCATCTGGGGAAATATGTTCCTGTAGGAGAAACTGGGGAATTAAACATCAAATGCTGTAAGAAATGCAAGAAAATACCCAAAATACAGAGTCAATCACCTTACCCTTAATCCTCCAACAAGGGCACTGACCACTCGAATCTATCCCCCTATATACCCTTCAAACACCCACCGGACCTGTTTGTACAAAACCAAAATCCCAGTGGTCAGAAAGGCCCGGACCATTCCCAACCTAATTAGCTCTAATGCCCTATAATGACCTCATCGTTTCCCCCAAATGGATTTAACACACAACAAGGGGAAGTGTTAAAACATAAACAACAGAGGTTTGGGAGATTTCACACTCAGACATTTTTCCTCCTCCACTTTCGCCAGGTCAGTCTCGCCCCTCATCTGCTACTTGGGGGGCGGGGGAGGGGGGCTATACAAAATAACGGGCTTCTAGATTATAGTGGATAAAAAAATATATTTTTTTTAAAGAACTAAAGGCAGACACGTGCCGGAACAAAATAACCAGTAAAATCAGACATCATTTCATAAACAACAACAATAAAGGCCCTAAAGGTCAATAAATGCATCAGGAATACAAAAGGCATTCAGTAGAGGGCAAAAGCAGTTATGGGGCAACAAGAGAGGGCAAAAAATAATGGCCTAAGAGAGGGCAAAACCCTACAATGTATTCACAAAGGCACTAAGGATGGCACAAAAACAAACAACAGAGTTCTAATAGAGGGCAAAACAAATGATGGGGCAATAAAAGAGGGCAAAAGAGGGGTGAAATCAGATATAATGTTCTAAAATGAACAATAAAGGCCCTAAAAGAGTCAAACATAAGCACTCATTCAGGAGGAATGGTACCAAGGTTAAGGCCAAAGTCCTATGACATGCTCCAGTTTCTCAGCTTTGGTGTTTGAAACTTTTGGTTTTTTTGGTTTGTTTCCTGATTCTTTACTCGGCCGGGCCGTGTGATTGGGGGAGAGTGTGAAATCAAGGAAGGGCTTTTAAAAAAAAAGGAAACTGCCATGAATTGTGAATCTGTTTCATTCTCGTTTTGTAAATCTTTTATGCTAGTAACGATAATATAAATTACAGGTGAGACATTAAACCCCTTTGTTTTGCACACGATAAACACCCCTGAGTCGAAGTTTATGCGGAACTTTCTTTTTGGCATTTAACAAGTTGAGATCTAAAAGAAAAACAGTTCGTCTCTGCGGAGTCTTGGTTAAAATCGTTCTCATTAAAACTGCCGGCCTTTTTCACACCTCACTACGGAGGGACTCATTACGGGACAGACCTGGGTCTCCCTGCACTGTCACAACATTTAAAAGAAAAGAAAAAAAGTCCCACAGGTGAGAACCTGCGAAAAAAACAACGGCAAAAAAACAAAAACAAAAACAAAAACAAACGTTCTTTTGCATCATTAGTGACATTAACCAAAAAATTTTCCTAAAGTAAAAGATGATTGACTCTTATTATTATTATTATTAGCACTTTTTACAATGGAACATTGCAGCTTTACAGTATTAGATCATTTCCTAATATCCAAGGCCTATGCTAAACAGAGCAAGCCTAGGGCGACAGTGGAAAGGAAAATCCCCAAACACTAAAAGAAAGAAACTTTGGACCAAGACTGAAAATGGAATCCGGCCTGCTTGGGTGGCCTAGAGGATAAATGTAAGAATTAAACTAATTTCTCTAGTTAAATAAGTCTGTAGGAATAGTTTAAAAAAACAGACAACAGGCAACTAAATATGTTATATAATATGTTAACAGACAACTAAATATGAATATAAAAGTAATGTAAAAAAAATATGCATATTTGCATCATTTAGTCCAATACACAGAGTCACTGCAGGATCCCTCGTATGGAGGGAATTTCTGCCCTCTGGCACAGCCTTGGCATTGTGGAGCTACCCTGAAGGTCCAGGATCCAAGTTCCAGTACTGTAAAGCTCTTCATTTTTGCCCATTTTAATTTGAGTGTACATTGTAAGATTGTATTTGGTTCCCAGGTGCTTGTGTGCCTCCTAAAACGTCCATGCCTTAGGGCAGAGGACTGCAACTGTGACCCGGGAACCACAGGATTCACATTTTTGTGATTGTCTTTTTTTAGGTCTCTCTACGCTTGTTCATCCTGCAGCTGGAGACAGAAATTTAAAGTTGAAGGAACGGAAAATAAAGAAGGGAAGTAAGATAAAAGTGAAACGCTTCACTCTCCAGGTCTGTTTTTAAAGTCTCGGCTGTCACAGTTTTTAACCAAGCAAACGATTTGGCAGATGTTCTTATTTAGCTCAGCCAAATACTGATACAGCCCAA
>JAUZST010004009.1:0-16664 GCA_034779995.1 Parotocinclus haroldoi
TTGTAGTAAATGGAAATGTTAGGCAAAGGCCTGTAGGTGGCAGTAGAGGGCTGTGGAGAAACTGGGGAAAAACGAAGAGATATAACATACTGTACACGTTTTTGGTCCGATTAAGCGCAATTTTGGTCCAAATAAGCGGAATAAAATTACATGTCTATAGTAGGGTTTGTTTCTGTACTTTGGGATTCGGTCCCAATAAGCGGCTGCTCCCATTAACCGGAATCGACGGTGTGTGTGTGTGTGTGTGTGTGTGTGTGTGTGTATATGTATATATATATATCTGATATATATCAGATATCGGAATCAGCCAAGGAAACGAGACATTTTCGGATTCTCCTGGGCTTCCATTCGAATAGAGTTTGAAAGAAGCGTTTGTTTAAACCAGTACAGGGAAACGTGTCAATTTGTGTCAGTGCTAATCGATCGAACGTATTGATCGCCCGGGGAACGGGCCGCTCCTGATAACCACATTTGCACGCGAGGGCTAGAAAAGCTTCTTCGTTCACAGCATGTTGGAAATTCTGTTGGCCTCTCGCCGTTTCGGCTCGACGGTACAATACTGAGGAAAAAAATGCACTAAGCGTGTTATTTCGGCCACCGTAGCCGCCGGGTAAGGCTCGGATTCGGGTCGGTTCTCACGAGATGGATTTCAAACGGCTGCGAGAGGCCCCCGTAGTCCTACTCAGAGATCAGGGGTGTGGAGTGTGGAGACTCAGTGTCAGTAATCCAGCTTTGATAGCCACCCCTGCTATTTGGGGGTGGGGCGGGGACGGTAGTCGAGGGAGAAACCCTGACTCTACGGTCCAGTACGGAGTGACTGATACGAAAATGTCACGGATGTGGATTTATTGCGGATGTGGATCGGCTTGCCTTTCCAACGCTTTAACCACTGTAGTGGGGGTCAGGGTAGCCAGGGGTGGGTGCGAGGGGTGTCACCTTGATATTCGGGGCTACCTAGGGTTGGTGGAGCTGGGAGATGATGCCCCGCCCAACCTCAATTCTTTCATCAGCGCCCTGTCAGGGGTTGTGCCTGCCTTGCGCCCTGTGCCGCCAGCTAGGCACCGGCTCTCCCGTGACTCCCGAAAGTTTGGGAGGTACGTAAAGAGAGCAGGGAAATGGAGGGTGCAGGTAGGGGTAAGAAGCCATTTAGGATGACGTCTATCCCTTTTTTGGTCGGACGGTCAGCTAAAGGTAATAAAATACAAAATACGCCCAACTGTTCGAGCAAGGGCTCGCCCCTGTGTCTGGGGAAAAAAAAACACTAGTGGCACCAGTCAGAAATCTGATAAATCCGACCTAGCCGTTTTTGTCTGTGCCGGCGCTCCGTCAGATGCGGGATTATGCGTCTCCTTAAGCATCGCTCATGGCAGGAAACGCTTCTGAACTTGTCCTCCAACCGGAACCGCCAGCATCCTCCCTCCCACCCACCAGCCTCAAGTCCGATCGTGCCCTGCCGTCCCGAGGCTGAACCGGCGAGTCGGCTGGCACTAACGCCACCCGTGCCGAGCCTTGCTGTTTTTTTTTTTTGTGTTGTGTTGTTTTTTTTGTTTTTTTTGGGAAGTCACTAAAAGCGAGAGCGTGAGCACGCTGTTGTGCCAGTCACCCCTCACCCACCTCTTTCTTTTTTCCGTTTTTTTTTTTACTGCCTCAAGTCTCTTTTTTATGTGAGCAAAACAGCCGGTGGTATTTATCTGCCGCGACCAGAAGAGAACACCCACTGCTCTGCTGTGTTTCACAGGAAGTGTGTGCGCGGAGACGACGACGGCGGGCGCGCACGCACGCACGCACACACACACACACACGCACATTTTCCTGTGTACAGAAGCTTCTATTTAGAGCGAGCGTTTCATCTTTTGTGCGAAGTTTAAACATGTGTAAACATTCCGACTGATGCAATTCACAGGCCGAGCACTTCTGGCTCAAAGGCCGGGCGGTGGCACATCGGCACTGCCGGGGCTTCTGGGCTGTGTCCGAGTGCCTCAAACCCTGCACCACTACTGGCCCATTGGCTGGCCCGGCACTGGCAGGGAGACGATCTCCCTCCGACCTCCCCTCCCTCAGTGCCTCATCATCAGTGTCTTTGAAGCTCCCCTCCAGGTCAGAGCCGCCTGCAGGAGTCCAAAACGTAGACCTGGGGCCGGTTCCTGTAGTACAGGAACTAGTGTCACTGGTACTGGAACTGGATTTTATTTCTACAGCTGCTAGTACCGTTGGTACCGAATCGAGAACCTTTGGTATAGGAGTTGGGACCATTTGTAATGACTGAAGACTGAATGGAAAGGTCTGAAAAGGAACTGACCCCTTTTGTACTAGAACTAGAGCTTTTGGTATAGGACATAGGGCCGGGTATCTTTTGGTACTAGATCTGCAGTAGTCATATCTACAGGAACGTTTTAAACCTTTTCGGTATCTTTTGTACTGGTACTAGGATTAGAACCGTTGGCACTGGAGCTGGCAGCTTTGGTACTGGAACTAGTAATGAGTCTTGGAATGAGCACTTTTGGAACTGGCACTGCTACCTTTTGCACTAGAACCGAAGCCTTTGCTATGCTACTGGTACTGGTATATTTCGTAATCAGGAACCTTTGGTACTAGATTGTGAGTCAAAGGGGGTTGGGGGGGGGGGGGTTGCAAAAGTTGCAAATAAGAAGGCTTTTCTTTCTTTCTCTTTTCTTCTTCTTCTTTTTTTTGTGTGTCTTTTTCGCCCATTAGTTCTCGTCTTTCCCTTAATTATTGATGAGTCTTAATTAAAGCTGTCACAGTACAAAGGCCGGTCTTCTGTCAACCTTTTGCTGATCACTCACCGTAATTAATGGGACGGTTTTCCGTCCTGACAGCTCTGTATTGATTCTCACTCTGCTCGGGAGGTGAAACCCGCTTCATCTTTTGTCTCGTTCCTGTCCCGTTACGAATACTCGATCACATTAGGGTGCTGTGTTTGTGTAAGAGCAGGGCTCTGTCTCCACACAAGCGCCCTGGGAAACACGGGGGCCCCGAGGGGCCACCAGACAGGTTGTTCCTAAAAAGTAGGTCACTCACAGCTGGTCCCCGAGTGTTTTGTTTGGTTTTGCCTGTCAGCTTGTATTACAGCTCCGACATCTTGGATTCCGGGGTCATGCACGTGGCAAGCAAGTCATACACATTCTACCCCGAGCACTCGTACGAGTCCAAAGTGGCCCACTGTTAAAACTGCTAAAATAACCCCTGAACCCATGAAAGCACTTGGTTTACTGAAACATTGTGGGCTGGGGTTTTCAAAGATTGAGGAACACTGGTGGCCCGGTGGTTTAGGCTCTGGACTGCTAATTAGAAGGTTGTGTTTTTTTGGGTTTTAAACATGTCTGGTTTTTTTTTTTTTGTTTTTTGTTTTTTAAATCCCTGCTACTGGTAACTTTCGCTACTCAATCTAGTGTCTTTCTAGCCTTCAGTATGGACACTGGTACTGGAACTGGGGCTTTTGGCCTGGAAACTTAGTGCCTTTAATTGTGGAATCTTGTGGCGTTTTGTGTTCTGGAACCTTGGAGTCTTGGATCAGGAACTTATTAGAGGACTGTAATAGGAACATTTATTATATGAGGTTGGCCTGAAAGCTGAAATTTTCAGTACTAAAACTAGAGCCTTTGGTATCCGAACCGGAACCTTTGGCGATATTGGTACTATTATGTGACCTTTGGTATGGGGACTGAATACTTATGTATCGAGACTGCTATGATACTCGAACTGGAACATTTTGTTACTGAAACTAGAGCCTTTGGGATGGGGACCTGTGGTTTTGCACCGGAACTGGAGCCTTGCGGTCTTGGAACTGGTACACTTGGTACCGAAACTAAAGGTATAAGGGCTGGTGTCTTTGTTACTGGCCCTTGAACTGGAACACGTGTTACAGGAGATAGATGGCATAGGAGCAGTTTTGGTACTGGGGCCCTTTGGTCTTGAAACTATAACCTTTTGGTGTTAGAACTAGAGCCTTTGGAATGGGAACTGGAGACTTTAGTAGGGAGACGGGTACGATCGGTACTGAAACTGGCACCTTTTGGAACTAGTGGCTTTGCTACGTACGACTGGAACTGGAGCCTTGTGGTCAAAGTTGCCTTTGGAACCAAAACTAGAACCTGGTGTGTTTGGTCCTGGAGCCTTTTGGTCTTTGAATAGGTCGGTTTTTGTATGGAAACGCGTCTTTGCGCCAGAATGTCAGCTTTTGGTCCTGCAAATAGTACCACTGGTACTAGAAGCGGCGCCTTAGGTATGGGTTTATTTAGTCGTGGAAACAAAACCCTTTGGTGCTTAAACTAGCGCGTACGGGATGTTTTTGTGCCGAATTGGTAACGCCAGTACTAGACCTGGCACCTTTGGCGCTGGAGCCTGAACTGAAGTGGCCGGAACTGAAATTTTGGTACGGCACCTCCTGGTAACTTAGAAGAAATAGGACCTTTGCTACGGGAACGTCAGGAATCATTGATAATAAGAATGGGGCCTGGAGCTTTTGGTTGAATGACGCCTTTGATGGAGTCCGGGTGGTGTCTTGAGGCAGACCTCCCCCTGCTTCCTTTGCCCGTTCCACCCCCAACCCTCAAGGACTCGGGACATGTACACGGTAAGAAGCGGGCGCTATAGTAACACCAGAGTAACGGCACATGTGGGACCGGATTCCTTTTGTTATTTACAGGGATGAGCCAAGAGGTCGCGATTGCTTCCTTGGTGCCCCCCTCCCCAAAACCCTTGTTCCACTGCAAACAGAGCCGAGCCCCAGCTGGACAAATGTAAAGAGCAGCGTGATTTGGAGTGGCTTGTTTGCCTTGCCTCTCAGAGCTGATGATGAGGCTCGTTTGTCTCGTTAGTTCCCTTTCGCACCCCCCCCCTCCAGCATGCCTCCTAATTGTTTCGCAGCGTCCACACCCCGAGTCAGCACGTCGCAGGCTTTTAATGTCGCAGCTGGCCTTGGCATCGTGAAGTAGCTCAAAGCGTTAGGGACTGAAATGGAATGTGTCTTTCTGTTGCAGACGCCTACATGGAGAAGCACAACACACAGACAGCACAGAACCTCCTGCAGGACGAGGTGGCTCGTGCCGAGGAGCAGTCCGAGGTAAAGCTGGCCTTTTTTTTTTTTTTTAAATGTGCATGTGCGTGTTCAGGCCCTCTAGTGTGCATTCAAAGGACCAGGAAATCGGACTCTAGGGTTCGAAAGGGGGCTTTAGGACAGGATGTGGAGTTTTCAGTACTGGAATTGAGACACAAACTGTTTGGTTCTTGGAACGACAAGTGGGACCTTTTGACACTGGAATTGGGATCGTTGGTACCGAGACACGAACCATGATACCATAGCTAATGGCTCTGATCCTGGAACTGGAATCTTAGATATTGGGACTGGGACCTATGGTACTCAAACTGGTAATTTTGGTCCTGGAACTGAACTCTTTGGTCCCAGAACTGGAATCTTAGATATTGGGAATGGGACCTTTGGTACTAGAACTGAACTCTTTGGTCCCAGAACTGTAATTTTAGCTATTGGGACTGGGACCTTTGGTACTGGAACTAAACTCTTTGGTCCCAGAACTGGAATCTTAGATACTGGGACTGGAACCTATGGTATTCAAACTGGTCATTTTGGTCCTGGAACTGAACTCTTTGGTCCCAGAACTGGAATCTTAGATACTGGGACTGGAACCTTTGCTTCTGAAACCGGTAATTTTGGTACTGGAATTGATCTCTTTGGTCCCAGAACTGGAATCTTGGCTATTGGGACTGGGACCTTTGGTACTGGAACTGAACTCTTTGGTCCCAGAACTGGAAGCTTAGCTATTGGGACTGGGACCTTTGGTACTTAAACTGGCATTCTCGATAGTGGTGGTAATGGTGTCTTTGATACTGGAACTGGGGCCTTTGGTGCTAGAATTTAGATCTGGAGGCTTATTGTTAGTGGAACTTGTATATTTGCATTTGTAAGTGTTTGCTTTGGTACAAGAACTGGACTCTTCTGTATGTGTGACAGTGCAGGATGTGCTGGTTTAATTGGTATCTGGTATGCTGGAGCCATAAGGGAACCCTGGAACCTATAACTGGAATGCTTTTGGTACCAGGTCTGGCGTTTTTTGATACTAGAACTGGAAACCGGTACTGAAATTAAAGGCTGCTTTTGACATGACGGTACCTTTCGATACTGGAACGGGGGTAACTTTGGTACTGGAACTGGGGCCTTGGTTGCAGAATGTGAATGATATAAAAGTGTGTTTGTTGGATTCAAGAAGATCTTGCATGACGATCTTTGAGTTGTAGCTTCCACACACCCACTCGTTCAGTAAAGCTTTTAGTCCGGTGTCCCGTTGACCTTTCGATTACCACACACACACACACACACATAGCTACAGTTACATTATGTGCCCAATATTCAGTTTGCTTACACGAGGATTCCCCCTGACCGAAGCATGTGGGGGTGTGCCGCGATACGGTACTATCTAATTAGTTCCTATCTCCCCTGTTATGTGGACTATAATTGACTCGGAGTTGGAATATAATGGAATCTGTTCATACCGTGTCATGTGACTTGGGGTACGGCGTCTGCTGAACTGCCTGAAAGTGATCCTGCCCCCGTGGTGTCATAATCAGATTTGGTTCTATGCCTCCATGACTCGATATAACAGGAGGTCGTGTGTTAGCTCATGTTTCATGCGAGTGCTTGGGGGGAAAAAGTTCCAGTTCCACTATCGAGGGCTCCAGTTGCAGTACCATGGCGACCAGTTCCAGTATCAGGCTTCGGTATCAAGGGGATCGAATTGAAGCCAGTTCTGGACTTCAGAACTGACCCCCGGTCAGACCTAGGACCCGGTGGAGGGACTATGTTTCGGAGGTGGCTTGGGAATGTCTGGGAGCCCCTGTCCGGGAGGGTCCGGGTATCACCTGGGCACAGCATGTGCCTTCAGCTCGCTGGGAATAAAGTTCCTGTGCTTGGCTTTACAGTCAGGACCTGATTGACAGAGCTGAGACTTTGAGTCACTACGTCTCACGGTTCTGATCGCTGGCTCGGCTAAACGGAGAGTCACAGCGCTCCGGGTGCTGCCTGACAGCGGGCCCAGTCCACTTAGCCGTCGGAGCGAAGCGGCTGAGAGCCGGTCAGAATATTGAACAAGGTGTAATTCGATTTACAGCATTTAGCAATCCTCCCTCTGCGGCCCTTGCTCATGGGCTCAAAAATCCCCCCTATAATCTCCAGTACGAAACGCAGTCGGGCACCTACAGCGTACTTTGAAAACAGGATAGATGAGAGTCTCGATCGGACCCGATGGCATGATTTATGACCTGCACTTGGTCGTCAGTTCGCCCCGTAGGGAGGGGTCTAGCAGGACATGTAAACGCTAAGAAGCGGGCGCTATAGTAACACCAGAGTAACGGAACATGTGGGACCGGATTCCTTTTGCTATTTACGGGGGACGAGCCAAGAGGTCGCGATTGCTTCCTTCGTGCCCCCCCCTCCCCAAACCCTGGTTCCGCGGCAAACAGAGCCGAGCCCCAGCTGGACAAATGTAAAGAGCAGCGTGATTTGGAGTAGCGCAGACACGAGTGTCATCAATAATTCGGCGGCGTCACGCTGGGCTAAACAGGACCCGCCAGCTGCTCCCCGGACCGGGGTCTCCTGGAACACATGTTAAACTAATCACACATGGTGATCACTCGGCTGCCTTGTTTGTACAGTCGGGCGCGATCAGGTCAGGTCAGGACCTTCGAGCGGCCAGACAGAGGCATTCCCGTTGAGGATGCCCCGCCATTATGTCAGGCCCAGAATTCAGAGAGAACGCTTCGACCCGTTGCCCCGAAGCGAGGCTGAAAACGTTGCCATGATAAAGGAAAAGGAGCAGTCTACGTCCATGTGCAAAAGTCTTAGGCCACCTTTAAGCTGGGACAGTATGGAAAACGCAGACAGCCGAATCGCTTTTAGAATTAGAATTAGAATTAGAATGTCGCAGTAGGGGCCTGCGATATTTCTTTTGGCAACCAACGTCCATTACAAAAAAAGATGTCATTTCGAGCTAGTAATGAATAATAAAAAAAAATAAATCAAGATGATGAAACAGGTGATGCCAAACGGTCATTGTAAACCTAATTTTGGTATTTCCAGTCCTTATCCAGAGTCTCTGATGAGCAAAGACGGCCAGAGGATCTCAAGGTTGGCAACAATTAAAAATAATAACAATAATAATAATAATACAAATAATAATAATAATACAAATAATAATTATAATGTAAAAGTAAGATTTTTTTTATAAATGTACATTCACAATTGCCACTTAAAACTTTACTGTACGAAAAAAGACGCCTTAAGATTGTCCATTATGTCCAGTGGCGGCTCACTCTAGGGCATCTAGGATGGACCATCACCATGGAAACAGGGATTGCGCTCCGACCAGTGGGTATTTTTTTTGGAAGAAATGGACTCCGTGTGGCCCAGACCAAAGATGAAAAGGATCACAGAACCGAATTTGACGAGTTCCGAGGCGCTAGGGATCAGCGTTCCCACGGTTAATGCAATCAGAGAATCGAAGCCTAGAGCAAACGGCATGTTGATTTGTTTTATCAGCGCGAAAACCTCGCTGTTTTTTCTTTGCTTCATGAACTGCAGTGAGCCGCGGGATAATGCCATAACCGAAGGCCGCTCTCTTCTGCATCCTGTTTGACTTCCTCCCTTGTGCTCGTCTCTTCCGCAGGATCTTCTGAAGCGGTTCATGGAGGGCGAAGTCCCCTTGGAGGGCTTCCTGGATTCCTTCCAGAGCTTCAGGAAGACGTACCACGTCCGCCGGGTGCAGGTGGACAAAATCCAGGCCCTGAGCCGGCCCGACAGGAAGCAGGCCAAGCGCTCTGAGCCGGAGGACGAGCAGACCAGGAAGGATCCGGGGGCAAAGGAGCAGCGGCCCAACGGCATCTCAGCCCACGGGCCGGCTCGCGTCTTCCAGCTGCGCTACGGGCTCACGCCCGCCATCCTGGTACCCTTGCCCAAGTCCTCGGCCTCAGGCGCTAGCCTGTCTCCTGTAGACTCGTGCTCGGGACACTGCCAGGCATCGGGCCACGGGCAGCCGGTGGGCCTTCGAGTGATCGGACAGTTACCCGGCTGGCCAGTCCGACCGGTGAGGTTACAGCAGCTCTACAGGCCCAGCCCGCATCAGAACGAGCCTCCGTACCGATAACGTTCGGACACCGTGTCCGAGTCCAACGCAGAAACCGCTTTCATTTGCCAAAAAGGGAACCGAGCGGGAAGCCATAAACTCTTTTGTTTATGTTGTTGTCAGTGGATTGCACAACTCCAGGGCGTCTCCGATGTTGCTTGTTTTGTGCGTTCCCTTTCTTCCTGTCCTTTTGTCCGGACGTGGAGTCCCTCCTGCTGCTTTTTTGTGAGGGGACTGGAGCCGTTAAGACACCGCTTCCCGAACCGGAAAGACTCGTCTGAGGCCGCTGATACCCTGGGAAACTCCGGGCCAACGGTTGCTGCGGCGACACGATCAATAAAGTCCTATTATGATGTTTATTAAGAGCCAGGATTGGATCGGTTGTTGCGCTCGTCTCCTCTCTCGTCTCGTCTTGTTTGTGGCCCCCGAAACGTCGTCGATTTATTTGATTTTCATTTATTATTATTATTGTTTTGTTTTTTTTTGTCGTGGCCAATCCACTGTGCTGAGGATTTAAGCATGGCGAGGAAGCAATTACTGCTTACATCGTTGTGTCCGTTTCCTTTGAAGTGTCCTCGAGATAAATGACATTATTTATTAAGTGTGATCAGTTTGCAGTGAGCGTGCTTGTCCGAGCTTTCTTTTTCTTTTCGTTTCCCTCTGTCAGCTACTGTCTCCCTGTCTGTAGCAGTGTCTGTTTGTAGAGATTTTTTATTGCTTTTGGACGCTGCTATCCGAGGTCTGACTCTGTTCTAGAGATAATTCTGTTCGCCAAAGTTGATTACAGCTTTCCAAATAAATTGGGACGAGTCACATCAAAGGCGGTGGACCATCTTATTTCGAAAGAAAATCTGTCTGGGCCGCTGCCTTTCAAACTGCTTCAGACGGTTTTTCGATTCGCAGTGGTACCTTCCAGGTGCGGAGTGCTTGCCTCTGCGCGAGGGAGGGGAGGCCAGACTGGGAGTGATCTACCCATACTTAGTTTTTAGGACCGAGTTTCCTAAGAGCTGTACGAAAAGTGAAAAATCTTTTGCAGAAGTGGCTTCATCTTGCCAGGCGGGCACAGACCAGCTCGGCCAATCTCAGTCATGCCCAGTCCGTTGGTTCCTCCAGTCTGTTATCTACGGCGCGAATACAGGGGGACTCCTGGTTCCAAATATTTGGCTCTTACTACTCTTCTGCTACCAAAGAGGACCCACCCCCCCCCCCCATCCCGACCTGCCCCACCTCCGGACCCAGACGCAAGCTTTCGTTCTGAAGACGTGCCCGTTTAGGCCGGGCCACCTCATTTCGTGCGGCATCGAGGCGACAAGCCCCGCGACGCGTGAGCTCCGGTGATTTACGGCGGCAAATTTCAGTGGCATTTGCATAGCGAGAATGGCACGAACAAGGAGCCGACACGAACCCCCGAAGAATGCCAAACAGCGCGTGTCCCCGAGCAAAACAAAACAGAAAAAGAAAAGTCACGCATGTGAATGGGGCGGCGTCGGCCGCATTAAAGAGAATGGTGAATGTCAATGAGGTGGGGCTCGACACACCTCGGGGGTTTATGAGGGAGACGGGGACAGAAGACGAAGCGGCGAGCTGAGGAATGCTGAAACGCTTGAGTTTGGGGGGGGGAAGGGGGGGTGAGCGAGGAACGACGGTGCGCTTTCCACCATCTGGTGAGCGTTACGTAAAGCGGCTCCTGAAGAAGATCGCTTACTGGAGCAGATGGAGCAGGGTCCCGAGCCTCTAGCCCAAAGGTTGTGACAAATAAAATACAGTAGTGTGCAAAAGTCTTAGGCCACCACTAGAGTAGATGTACTCGTACCAATGTAGAACGGCCGTACGTCAGTATTTCTCAGGCTCTCTATTAGACGACAGTCGGAAAATACAGGGAAGGAAATGCAAAACAGCTTCCCTAGGCTACAGTGCTAGGGTTTTTTTTGTTGTTTTTTTTTTTACCCCTTCCCCTTGAGCAATAGCAGCGTCTGGCAGCTTCGTCGGGATGGAAATGGATCCGTGTACAGTCTGAAGACGCTGGATCAGGCATTTTGGAAGGGTAGCGGCCACGAAGCCACTTCTGAAAAGGGAACAAAGTGAAAAGAGGACGCTAAACTCACAATTATTGGAACGCTCAATGATATGGTACGAATGGTAAACAAAACAAAAGGGGAAATGTGGTATCCCAGTACGAAATGGGTTAGGGGGCCTGTGGGTTAGGAACATGGTCTATATGTTTAGAGTCGCCATATTGGATCGCGAGCGACGTTTCTCTGTTGTGGTAAGGTGGTCATGTAGGATATCAAAGAGGATCCGAACTCTCTCCGAAATCGATTGGTGCAATCCGATTTGTAATATCTCTTACCGTTCAGCACTGTTACATCCCTCGTGGCCAAATTCAGAGAAACCGGGACCGCGGACGACCAGAAACGTAGTGATGGTCCGAAGAGCCGCTACCGACCGAGAAGCCTTTGGGAAAAGTCCGCGACGCAGCACGGGACGTGCCCTGTGACTTTTGCCCTGTATTGCGTCTGGAGCACCGAATCTGAAGGCGTCCCGAGACTTTTGAACAGTATCTTACATGACTATCAGTACAGAGTTTGCTCCCCCACCCCCTCTGCTGCAACAGCCTTCACTCTCTTAGGCTGGCTTACCTCCAGACTCTGTTACACAAGAAGCTCTGGCTCACGCTTGCAGTTCCAGTTCATCTCAAAGTTGAATCCCAGCTCTGAGCAAGCCAGCCAAGTTCTCCATCCAAGTATTAATTTTAGGAGGGCAGGGCAGATACGATGATTATGTGACCTGTTGGAGGGGGAAGCTTCTAAAAGTGTCAAACCGAGAGTTAACGAGGGGTTCGCGCTTCGCCTGTGCCAAGATCAAGAACACTACCGGATCACTAATCAGAACAGGCGACTGCATACTTTTGGCCGATGGGACGCCGTCCAGCCACGGCCGCAAACTTTGTTTTTCGGCACTATTGCGTTAGGTTTATGAGGGCGCCAAACTGTGAGGTTGGAAGTCGAGGCTTTTTTTTATTATTTTTTTTTTTTTGAGAACTAATATTTGAACCACGTGGCTCTGGAGTCGGTCGAACGGCGGAGAGAACGAGCGATTTTGACGACCGCGAAAATATATTGGTTTGGAATGGTCGCTGGCCTGAGGTGGCTTTGGCTGGAGGCAAACGCAGCCCAGTTTAGACTCGGCTAACAATGACTAGCGATGACGTTGCCCGTAGATGCTCCATATTTCGATCCAACATAAAATGGTCCCACCTTCGTCCGCCACAAAACATTTTGGGCTCGTGCGGCAGGATTCCAAGAACATCTGGAGGAAAACAGTAGCGCTCCAATCGAACCCAGGCTCTCACAAAGTGCCGATTCCAGCAGCTGCCTCTTACTGGTGGGCTGCTGTTCAGCTGGCTCAGCATTGGTTCCCGTCATTTGTGAGCACTGAGTCGTGCCTGCATGAGGTAAATCAAATGCAACTACAAACGGCGACCGTTAGAAGCACGCGTGATCATCTAGGGCACAAACGCTCAACGATTGGCCCTAAGCTGGACCGAATCGCAGTAGGTCCAGATCAGATCGGAGCAGCGGGGACCAGCATGTCCATCTGGATGATAGTTATGGGTTTGGGGCGACTGTAAGGCTGGCTGGCTCACGTTAAGGCGCAGGGCTGCTCGGAAAAAGCCCGTGCCGTTGAAAGCCGGCGGCCCCAAATTCCCAGCCGCGCCCCTGCTGGACGAGCTTGGCCTTGCTGTGGGGGTTCATCTGGCCGTTTCACACACAGCCCGGAGCATGGATGGAACGAGGAGGGGCGGGGGACGGTTCAAAACTCTTTACCTTGCTCCTAAGGGCATGATCTCAAGCAGAAGCCGAACATCCTGCCGGGCCAAGACGGTCGGTCCAACTAGCAGAAAGGCATGAAAAAGATTAGGGGTGCAAGGAGGGGGGGCGCTTAGGTCGGAGCAGATGAAGCGTGGCGTGGCTCTGAAAAGCCCGTGGGCAGCTTCCATTATTTCCAGGTCACTGTGACAGGACGCGCTGTATCACAGGGCCACCAGGGGTCTCCGTTGCAGCGCCGCGCTTCGATCTGCCCTCCCTCGGGAACAGCCGGCCGTGTGACACCTGCCTTGCAGCACTCGAAATGCAACTCAAATGCTCACCTCGCCAGAGGCCGGATCCGAACCATGCTCTGGCTCAGCGGTCTAACGTTGGCTCGTATCCCAACCTCTGGTGAGTTCCGTTTCAGGTTAGCGCATTCTGACCGATGGGGTCTGACAGGACAGGGTCTGCTTACACGCTTTCTGTCGATCTGTTTTATTATAAGGTAGATTAGAAGAATGAAGGGGTAAGACGCTTGCCCGTTTGCGTAGGCCTTGTACACCGTTCACAGCCCCAGTCCTGCCTAGTCAATAAGTACCACGTCATCAATTATAAATCACTGGATGAAAGGGCAGCTGATTAACAGCAAGCGCCGATTGATCGATTAGCCCTCAGGCTCCGAGGAGTCTGGGCTTAACGTCTCATCTTTATTCCCTCGTCCTGAAGGTGAGATGTATGGGCTCTATTAAAGCCGGCTGCATCCTACTTTGCAATCAGATCTTGAAACGGATGCAGATTTAATCTTGCCTTCTTGCTCCTGAAACCAGGGAGACTAATCACTTTGGGTAGCAACAGGAGCGCCAATTGATCTGGGAACATCTTTGTAGCTTCGTAATAATAATAATAATAATAATACTAATGATAATGATGATGATGATAATAATAATAACAGGATGTTGTGTTAGGACAGCACTACAAAGTTCTAACAAGGTCTAACAACTTGATTGTCCTCTGAGCTAAACCGAACTGAGATTAGATTAGATATAAATTAAATATTCCGAGCCGTACCCCCTAACGGCAGACTAGAACAATGCAGGAGAGCGTTCATCAATTTTAAAAAAAACCGTGCAACGCATTTTAAAAGTCTGACGAGCAAAACCAAAACAGAAAAAAAACAAAAAACAAGCCACCAAGCGGCTTTTTTTTACATGATTTTAAGGAACAGCAATGGCAAACGTTTCGACCAGTTCATATTCATTTTGGTTGCCTATTTGAAAAAAAAAAAAACAAGACAAAAAACAACCTAAAAGTCAGCCAAAAACAATTAGCTGCTCCCCTTTTGCAGTGCACAAGGTCAAAAATAGTAGTTCAAGTTCCAATTTCATCTCGCCCGGTGCTCCCTTTGATCCCGGACCTCCTCGGGTGAGGAGTTAAAGCTAAGGTTTTGAACATTTCGGCTCTAATATTTGTAACGTCCTGCCTCGTACCCTTTTGGTCGGTCCCTTTTAGGTAACCTAGCAGGTCGAGTTTCGGAGACAGCAAAGGTCCTCGGGGTTGTGGGTCAGTTGCATGAGGTTTGGTTTGATTTGCGGCGTTAAGTCTTGCGTTGAATCTTCGTTTTTCCCGTCTTGCCTAGTATGTTTTTTAATAAACAGCACGTGCGCGTGTTGTTAAGCCACGCAGTGGCTCGGGCGGGGCGTCCGCTGTCGCACAGTAATGAGCAAAAGCTGGAATGTAGGGAATGCTTGTGTAAGTGACATTGTACATACTCTGTACATTTGCAGTACACGAGTGAATAATTAGCAATAACACACAGGGAGTGTGCTCTTTAAATACGGTCGCTAAAAGCCCATCGTGTACAGTTTCAAAAGTATTTGAACTGTCTCTTTATGCTTTTTCGTCTCGCCTCACAAAGGCCAGAATGAAGATTCTGACCCAAATACCAATCCGCCAAGCACCGAAATGTCACGCTGTTCAGACTGAAGGTGCACTGAGTAGTTCTGGAGAAGGTCATTAACTCCATGTTTGGCGTTTAGATCCCCCCATTAGGCTTTGAGCCTGCAGCCTGCGCCTGGTAAAGGACGCCGTGGGACGAACTCGAGGCGACTGAATGAGTGCGCGCTATCTGATATGACTCCCGGGATTTGGATCAGCCCTGCCATAAGCCCCGCATGCAATGTCATGTCTGTCTGCAGACCGCTGTTGGTCTCTCCGTTTTTATTCTGCTCTCGTTTTCCCATCATGTGGCCAAAGTCAAAATTATATCTAGAGCGCTTTTTACATCGGAGCGTTGTCTTGACAGTCTCGTATCTTACGAGGCCGATCCCAAATTGAGCGAGCCTAGGGCGACAGTGGCGAGGGGAAAACTCCCTGAATGTAAACGGAAGAAACGTTGGGAGGAACCCGAGACTCGAAAAGGGAGCCGACCTCCAATTGTGTCGTTAACAATAGTTGCGTTTGTATTCATTGCAAAATGAGGCAAATAATAACAATTACATGAAATCGTGTAAAAGATTTGAGATATGCCGAGTCCTCAGAGGGAAGTCCTTGGAGCCACATCGTCTCCTGAGGGAGTTACTGCACTCTGGTTTGACCCGGGCATGGTGGGACTGGTTCCTGTTGATGAAAGCCAGTAGAGTGATGCTGAGGCGGAGGAACATTTCAGTGTGTGGCGCTGGCGCATCGGCTCGGAGAGAAAAGAGAAAATGTAGTTACTTACTGGTTAGGAGCCAAAAAAAAAAACCAAAGTCTGTGTAAATAAGCGTTTTAGCCTAGACTAATGGGGAGAGCTGGGGGGCCAAGTATGAGCAAGCTTTTCCCCCTGCCGTGACTTTTTTTTTTTTTAATTCTAGGACAAAACTGGATCGCCAAACTGAGAGTGAGAGTTCACTCCGATAACGTGAGAGCCGTTTGTATGTGACAAGTAGTATTTTGTGATCTAAGCACAACTGAACTGGGACCAGAGACCGACCCAACGAATGAACCCTGATTCGACACGTCTCCACTGCCACAGCCTATTAGGACACACCGCGGCGTTAACTCGGTGCGCAGCGGCAAACGCAACCGGCTCCGACAGGAACCGCGGCCCCTTTGCAGGTGGGCTATGGCGTGCACGGATGAGCATGTCGAGGCACGCAGGGTCACGCAGGCGCACATGCCCGCGCGCACTGGAAGCCCTTCCTGGCTTAAGGTGCTTCCTCTTGCAGTGTTGAGATCATAAATATACGTTCGAGCCCTAGACATCCTGCTAAACCACACGGCGGTGCTTGAATGTTTGCGAAGAGCTTAGAAGTAGATCAAGAGACCCTGATGAACCAACGTGAGACCATATGATGCTTAACCTCTTATTTACTCAGGGAAAAAATAAAACCACCCTTTTTCATAGCTGTGTGTGATAACAGTGGGTGAACCTTTGCTCTCAGTATTTGGCGTGACTCCCTTTGTGCAGCAGTAGCTCTAACGTCTCCGCTAGCTGTTAATCAGTCCAGCGTGGACACATTTTAGCCCATTAAGCTGCAAAAACTTGCGCGCGCGTGCACACACACACACACACAGACACACACACAGACACACACACAGACACAGACCAAAAGAATAATGCAAAAAAGGTACATATATGTTTTTCCCTTTCTTTTTGGGTTCCTTCTATATATATATTTTTTTTTTTTTTTTTTTTTTTTTTTGGTGACAGTGGAAAGGGAAA
>JAUZST010004010.1:0-16662 GCA_034779995.1 Parotocinclus haroldoi
TAGTGGCCTAGTGGTAAAGGTACCGGTACTGTAGTGGCCTAGTGGTAAAGGTACCGGTACTGTAGTGGCCTAGTGGTTAAGGTACCGGTACTGTAGTGGCCTAGTGGTAAAGGTACCGGTACTGTAGTGGCCTAGTGGTGAAGGTACCGGTACTGTAGTGGCCTAGTGGTGAAGGTACCGGTACTGTAGTGGCCTAGTGGTTAAGGTACCGGTACTGTAGTGGCCTAGTGGTAAAGGTACTGGTACTGTAGTGGCCTAGTGGTTAAGGTACCGGTACTGTAGTGGCCTAGTGGTAAAGGTACCGGTACTGTAGTGACCTAGTGGTAAAGGTACCGGTACTGTAGTGGCCTAGTGGTTAAGGTACTGGACTATGGACCAGAAGGTCCACCTCTGCTTCAGTTGGGATTGTAAGTCGCTCTGGATAAGGGCGTCTGGTCATTAGCTAGCTAAATAACACGCCGACTAGTGACAAGCTCTGTAAAATTAGAGCTGTGATGTTAGAACATATTGTTAAAAATATTTTAAAAGAACTGATGTGAAGTAAATGGAGTATTCATATCTGTGGTCCTTTAATAGGAAAATAATGGGACGTTTTATATCACTGAGCCCCTGTGCTGTAAGAAAGAAAGACTTTTGTACCCTTAAATGATTTAATATTTTTCACTCAGTAAGCAAACACCCTTATTATCCAGAGTAACTTACAGCTGATAGAATCACAATCCAAGCATTTGTGGATTAAGGGTCTTGCTCAGTGGCCGACTGGCCGAGGGGCTCGAACCCTGGACCTTCTGGTCTGTAGTCCAGTTGCTTTTTGCTTTGTTTGTATTCAAATCATCAGTCATGCAGGGTTTTAAAAGAAAGGGAAAAGAACAACCATGCGTTATCCAGCATTGCTTTATATATCATATCATATTATATAATATACAGTATTTATATGCTGTGAGTTCTATAGTAGTTTGTAGAAATAACAGTATTGCACCATATAATGTTAGGAAAGCGTTCAAATACGTTACGTCATAATCAAAAGGCCATTTTGCAGAAATACATTTGCAGTAAAGTTGTCAAACGTTTATGTCAAGATATTTGAATAATAAGACTTACAGAAAATAATATAAGCCCTTAAAATGAAGTACGCGTTTACAAATAGGAAAATAATAACAGAACATACGAATAGTGTTAATAATTAATTCCGTACCTGCTTAAACTAGTTCAGGGTACCTTGTTAAGTTTTTAGGTCGGCGTTAGTAATTGTACAATGGAGTAACTTTTTGCCTGGAGAAAAACCTCTGAATGTTACGCCTTATTGCATGACTGCTTACCCCATAAATAACGGGATTGAGGAGAGGTGGAAAAATCATGAAATACATAGACATGAAGGTTTGAAACTCATACGGGAGGTTGTTGTAATTTACGCGGGTTTGTATTATATCAAAACACATTCCGAAAAAATAATTCAGCACCGTTAGCAGGTGAGGCGTGCAGGTCTGAAAGGCTTTGATTTGACTTTCCTTCGAAGCAAATATGCAAACCTTTATGATCCGGGCATAAGAAAACAAGATAGTTATGATCTGTGGAGCCATGTAAACAGCTATGAGTGCCAGTCCGGTTATGCTGTGGATTGTCGTGTCTGTGCAAGAGAGTTTAACCAGCTCAAAGTTTACGCAGTGCGTCTTGCTGATGACCGCTCTGCAGAAGGTCAGGCGGATTGTGAACGATTCGTAGATCAGAAAAGTAATAAACGGATAAGCCCATATAAAAACGATGAACACCTGAAGTCTTCTTGCGGACATCATTGTATGATAGTGAAGCGGACGGCAAATTGCGATGTACCGGTCGTAACCCATGAAGGCTAAGATAGTTAGCTCAATAATATTGTATGTGTGCAAGCAGAAGATCTGGATCAGGCAGTTAGTCAGAGAGATATTATGAGCAACGCGGGTGAGATGGTGTAAAATATGAGGAATCAAGCTGGTGCTGCCGTAGACGCCGTTACACGACAGATTACACAGTAAGATATACATGGGACTGTGCATCGTTCGTTCGGTGTAGACGACCGCAATCAGGAGCGTGTTGAGCAGAATGACCACAGCGTAGACTAAAAGAAAAAGGAAGAAGTAGAAATGCTGCTGCTGATCCATAATAAGGAAGCCGTCCAGCCTGAATGACGTGATTCCGGATGAATTCTGCATGGTTTACAGCTTGCCAAAAAAAAAAAAAAAAGAGAGAGAGAGAGAGTGGTGAAAAAACAAACACAATAAAATAGAGAAAGCAGTTTTTATCCTGTGCATGACTGAAAAGCAGACTGTATTGGCAAAATCCTCGGCTGAACCGTATTTATATGATTATTACGGTGTCTTTTTAAGGTCACATCTGGAGTTTAAACGGGATAATAATTAAAAAAAAAAAACATCATTTATCAGTGGATATATACTGGCACTGCTCGCAACAAATCTTTTTTTCATTTCGTGCTCATTTCTGTGGGCAGTACAGTATACAGTTTGGTGTAACTGCATATTATAGCTTTCCAGATTCCACTCTAAAAAACAATGATAACATTTTTAAAAAAATATCATTACATTGCTGAAGGTACATTTGACATTTTAAATACTGTATCTGAGCCATATATATATATATATATATACACACACACACACAGTATATAACAGTATATATAGGTGCAGTTTGAAGGAAATTAATCATAATAAAACAGGTCCACCAGGCGTTCCAAACATGCCAAAAGCAGAATAGTAGATTAGCACTTATGTTATATCAATATTTATTTATTTTTGAGCCTTGTGTATGTATTACTGTATTGTAGTATATGTTTCTAAAATCACAGCAATGCACTGTAACCATGTTACATCATTAAAGGTCATAATTAAGTCTGACAGCAGCTGCAGTTTGTTGTGTTAACATACATCCCAGGTTTGCCTATATAAAAGGAAGGAATATATAAATCCATTGAACGTGACGTTTATAGGTTTATAGACGTTATGCTTTTTATATAAGCACGAAAATAGGAGCAGCAAAATATATTTGACTAAAATTACATTATATTATTATAAGTATGGAATTAAGGCCACATACTGTATAAACGGAGCTGGAGTTACCTCTCTAGAGCCCAAATAAATCAGGTTTCCTAGATTTCCCTGTAAAATAAGTACCTGTTAATGCATTTAATATTCGTATTTATATTTACACACCTTCTGTTAAACCGTTGAATTAAATAATTATAGGAGCGCCACTGCAGTCCTAATTACTCAATCCAAATTCAAATACCTGTAATAAAAACCCTGTTAGAAACTGTACAGAAACAGCAGCAGATATTACTCCAAACAGAAGGTCTTCAAGACGGGAAAGAACAGCGGAAGGTGGGACTGAACCGTCGCCCAGCTGTTAAGCTCTCTTTTATAGCTGTTGGAAATAGGAAGGTCTTCAAGGTCGTGATCTCTGGTGGTTCCATTTCAAATCACTTTTGCATATACATGAGGATATAATATACATCACTATTGCAACCACAAATCTGAAAACGTTGGGACAGTATGGAATATTAAACAAACCCTGTTTTTTTACATTTACATTTTTGTGATTTTTATTTCATTATATCTGGTCAACTTCATTTGTTAATAAACATCCATTCTCGCTTTCAAGCCTGCAACACATTCCAAAATAAAAATTGGGAAAGGAGAAATTTAAAACTAGTAATGAGGTAAGAAAATATAAATAGTGATGTTTTTTCAAACAGATGTCAACAGGTGATTCTAATTATTATTTTTGTTACAAAAGCAGCATTCAGGAAAGCCTTGAGGAGTAAAGATGGATAGAGTTTCAACAAATGATTGAAACTAGTTTAAAAAAATGATTGGAATTTATTAAAACAATGTTTATGGAAGAAATATTGCTATGGATTGACAACGGATTCTTCCTCTGCAGTAGATGACATCATTAAAGGATTTAAGGTAGGGGGTTAAGGTCAGATAAGCTTATTGAAGCCTTTCTCCAGGTGTCCAGGCACCCTTAAATCCAGCACTCTGGTGCCTGTGAAAGTTCAGGTAGCATTATTTACGTGCCTAGAAAGAGTTTTCTCCTAAATGCTTTAAAGATGTCGAGGTCTGAGGACTGATGGCAGCCACTAAAGTATTTTGACCTTGTGCTTTGGAAAGTCCAAGTGTGCCTATGGGTTGATGCAAATTTTGCTTCAAGATTTTCTGATAATCAGCTGCAATCATCTTGTCAATTTTGAATGTCCTGTGCCGCTGTAGCCCCCAAGCTAAGATCCACCTCCATGCTTTATTGTAAGGTTTATCAAGTTTTATGCTGCTGATTCCGCTATCGATTTCCCATGAGTGTCGATCACTGCCGTTTGCTGATATTGATCACGCTGACTGGCTGTAAAAAATTCTGATTATTATGGTGGCTGATGAGGGCTACTGGCTACGTGATCTGAAAAAAAAGGAAAATTATCTTAGACAAATGTTAGGGTTCCTTCCTTTTCCCCGGAAAGTTGCCTCTTTACAGAGCGATCGGTGAAGCAGTTTATATTCAGCGTTTAATTTATGACCTGATGACGAACACCTGCGTCTTTCCCCTATTTAAGGGGGAGTTTTAGCGTTGTTCGCTGGCAGGTCTTTGAACTTGCCCGACCACCGGTGCGCAAACGCCTGGATACGCTGTTCATTAGTTCCATCTTTACGTTCAGTTGGTAACATCAGGGGGCGTTTAGAGCTGAAGGATGTGTACGAGGGAAACCTCAGAGGTAGTTAGCATTTTTAGGGAAAGATCCAGGTTTCCCCGTTCCGTTCCAGCCCAGCTCTCATTGAGCCTCACTTCAGCCGGCTGCACACCTACGTTTGAGAAGCGCCCCGGCTCCTCTTCTTCGTGCGCTACTGCACGCTCGAGCTCACGCTCGCCCTCTGGCGCTCCGGAAACGCCTCTACGCCTTTCGATTTGGGGAGCGTCCCAAATCGGCAGCCTTTCTCACGCTACAAGTGCGTACGAGCTCCGGCTTGCCTTTTTGCGTTTCGGAGTCCCCCCAAGACTCGCGATTTGGGAGACGGCCCAAATTGGCACCTCATCGTGCTTTAGGCATGTTCAGTCCTGTATGGACTCCGCCGCTTCATTCCACGGCAGCTGATGGCACCCGGGAGTCGATAATTATCGGTGGCCGATCGATCGGAACACCACTAGTAGGGATTCTCTTAATGGGCTCTCTTAATTTAAACAACTTCATATTTTGTGATTGTTAAATTCCGTTTTTGTTTTGCCAGTGAAAAATACTGTGTTATTCCCAGAAGTCTTCAGGCCTATCTAGATATTGTTTGGTGTGTTGTTTTTTGTGTTGTAGATGCGAAAATGGACAAAAAATGCAGCCCATATATGTTTCCTGTTTGATTACAGAACATGCTGAAACCGACTGGCCACTTTGTCTAAAAGAGCTCTGTACTTGAGCGGAAGTTTCATCTCATGGCATTTTATTTTTCATACAGAAATATTTCTGACATCTTCAGAAAGTATTCACAAATCCTGTGTCCGGTCCAATGTCTTATTACTTTATTTTTTACTAATGCATTGTGTTTAATTACTCCCCTTCTCACCGATCTTTTCCTTTAATTATCTTCTTTTCTAAAAATAATAAGCATTTTAAAAAGTCAGCCAGGCTTATGTCTATTTAAGGGTTTAACTGTTTTAATATTTATACTGATTACAATGTTAGAAGTTTATTCATTTCTTCACGCTAGCTAGCTGATATCGTAACTTAATTTAAACAGTTTAAATTGACTTATTTTCGTCCCACAATATGAAACTAGACAGACCTTATGGCGCATTTTATGCTTCTTTTTAATACGTTTTAAGGTTTCCTTTGGTATCAGACATGGTTTTTAACTGAGCAATTACATTTTTCACCAAGTGCATAATCACTTATTAATAAATAATTGTTTACACTATTACACTGTTATTAATTACTTTGTAATTCACTTGCTTTACTTTCTCATTACTAGATTCTTCCTCACTTATTCTTTTTTGGAGTCATTTCTTACTGTGAGCTACTGACCTCATAGCAGATGGTAAATTAGAAGATTTAACCGTAGTATTAGATTTTGAACTTACACTATTTATATTGGTCAGATAGAAGCAATCCAAAGCCTGATCTTCGGGTTCTCCCCATACCAGAGGAATGACAAAGTGCTTATGGCGTGATCCTTTTACCCATGTTTTTGAAAAGCCTGCAATGTGATCCGACACAACAAATATAGGTATTTAGAATTTGATTGTTATCTCACAGAAAATCTTCACATACTCCATTTCATGGTATTTTATGGTGGAATGGCGATCAGCACAACACTTCAATACACAAAATCACAGTTTAAGTTTTAGCCTGCAATGGACAAAGAGAACTTCAAATTGTGTAGAACATACAGTAACATGCAAAAAGTCTTAAAAGGTCAGAATTAGATTTGCTGTCGTAGCAATGGTATAATGTCCATATAAAACATATTGTCCATAATTGGACCCTTTTCAAACTTTGTCACCCATATTCTTTCCAATCTTTGTCAGATTTAACTTATTTTAGCATTTTCAACCTGTTCCTTTTCTGAAAAAGCGATATCTGCTTCCCTTCTGAAAAGCCCAGCCCTGATCAAGCTTTTTCAGACATTTAAATTTACAGCAGACCTCCTTATCCAGAGCGACTTACAATTAATACAGTCGTACAACCTACAAGCCAATGGTGGGTTAAGGGCCTTGCTCAGCGACCCAACTGTGGCAGAGGTGGGACTTGAACCCTGGACCTTGTGGTCCATAGTCCAGTACCTTAACCACTAGTCCACCACAGGGATGACTTGGTATCTCGATGAAGCTGCCAGTAGTTTATAGGAGCATTTTTTCCTGATTTTATTCTAATAAAGAAACCCTAGAATTTTTTTTGCATGTGCAAAAATGAAAATGAAAAAAAAATCTCCTCTCATGGTGGCCTAGAGCTTTTGCACAGTGCTGTATAATTATAATAATAATAATATGTCAGTCCACTTTAGTAGAGGAATTCTGATAAGAGATTTGCACAATGCATGAAAAAATACATTAGTGTTATCAGGGTTAAACTTTAAGGTTTCATATTTCAAGACTGATACCCGTAAGATCAAAACAGCTCATTGTGGTTTAAACTGTGCACAAAAGTCACAATGTATTCCTACATTACAGACTAGGCCATGCACTATATTTCTTTTTAACAACAAAAACAATATTATTGCTTGCATGATTGCGTTATTCATGAGGGACATCATTATGGCCAAACTCCAGCCATCTGGTCATGTCCACTGAGGGCTTACGTTGTTGGTTTTGGATACAGGGTTCATCAGCGGTGCCTGCAAATTACCACTGTGGGAATTGGTGAAAGCGATGGCTACTAATAAACATGTTTATAAACCAATTTACACTGCTCACAAACATGAGGGGATATTTCAAAATGAATGTGAAGCAATTAAAAGAGAAGCATTTGATTTTTTATTGCACTTTAAAGATCATCAGAAAAGCAAAAGCAAACGACAAGTCAAAGATAGTTGTTTTGATTAATGAGACAAATGAGATATGAACTCAATTATAGAGATTGAGTAATAAATGATATATATTCAGTGAACAGAAGCAGGTCAAACTGGACCAGGGTGCCCCCAAATTGACTGTTCAGTAGGGTGTATGATCACCCAAGAGTGCCAAATCACACTGACAGCGATGGGACATGGACAGGATCCGATTATCCAGCAGTTCTTGTGGGATCCTCTTCATATTCGTTTTTAAATATCCCCTTGTTTTTGTGAGCAGTTTATTTACTTCACCATGTGTCCCAGAGGACAGGATGTACCACAGGGCCGAGTGAAACCTCGAGCATGGGACTAAAATAAAATGCAGTAACTATTGTGTCAGATTCAAAGTCCAAACAAACAACTTCTTTATTCTTTAAATTGATTCATTCATAAAGCACGTACTAAATGCTGCCAATATATAATCATATAAAAATATACACACAGCACTGTGTAAAACTCATCATTTCATTATTCCTCGGCTTCTTCGTTAGATTTCAATCAAGCAATGCTCTGTTAAAATCTGCTAAAAAAATAAGCATAAAAAACACTTTTATAGACCACAGTGGTATTTAGTTTGTTCTCCCCTTACACTTGAGCAATAGCAGCATCTGGCAGCTTCACCAGGATGTCAGGTCAAGCCTTTTGGACCGTTCAGGTGGAAAGGACTAAGATTTGCTCACAAAGATTGGAATAAGCATTAACAGAAAAGAGGATTATGGAGTAACAAATTTAAATTAATTTAATTCGTGTGTCCCATCATCGACAGTGTGTTCTATTCTCTCATTATACCGCCATCTGAGGGTGGCTTTGCACTTTTGCGCAGTACTGTATAATTGTCAACTGTTAACAAATATCATTTCACAATATAAATATAATATACAATATAATACAATATAAAACATTCATTCATTACCTTCTGCTTAGTTCACAAGGGGTCGCGGGCCAGACGGTGCCCACCCGGCAACTCTGGGCGCGAGGGCAGGGACAACCCTAGACGGGGCGCCAATCCAATTAACCTAAGACACATCTTTGGACTGTGGGAGGAAACCAGAGTACCCGGAGTAAACCCACGCAGACACGGGGAGGACATGCAGACTCCGCACAGAAAGGACCCAGGCTGCCCCACCCTGGGATCGAACCCGGGACCTTCTTGCTGCCCTAACATATTATATATGACGCATAGCATACTAACTTACAAAACATTCGAGCAGATCAAAGGGAATCTTGATGATTATGCCTTAGATAGATAGAAAAACAGTACCAAAGATTACGGCCTTGCCCTGGAACCTGGAACTGATTGTAGTTAAAGCATGGCCTGTAACCGGAGCACATCGAGTCCGCAGAGGTGGGGCTACACCAAGGCCAGATCTTATTCTGGGACAAAAACTGTTATATTACAGTTATTAATTTCATATTCACCTGGATGAAAGATCAGATTCTCAGGATCAGTTCTGTTCTGTTCTGACCTTATTGATTGCTTGATTGATTTGTTTGTTTGTTTAACGTCTCTTTACCTTCAATGGCTCGTCAGGACAGGAGCAAGGCTATAAACGACAGCCAATTTAGAGCAACCGATTAACCTAATGCATGTCCTTGCAATGTAAGAGGACACCGGAACACCCGGAGTAAACCCAAGGTCCAAGGTTAGGAGCATATCAGCGATTTCTGGAGCTGTTGGGACATACTGTACTGTGCAAAAGTCTTAGGCCACTGTATGTATGTATGATTTTTTGTTTTAGCAATGGTAAAATGACCATATATATATAATATCGATAAGATGTTAACAATAAGATAATAACGGTTGGACCCAAATGTTTCAAACTTGGAGTCGTCACTCCGTCATACCCTTTTCCACCCACTGGTCTTCATTCCAATCACTGCGAGCTTTCGCAGCACAAGGTCACCATACTTTTACACCCTCTTAGGTAAGAACCAGTGGCCGATCAGACCACACCCGTAATTATTTACACATCTGCCTGAGGCAGAACTGCATGCTGAGTTTTACAGGTAATTCAATTTTTTTTTTAATTTGAGTTCTTCATTTCTTTTTTATGTCAATTGGTATAATGCCAACAGGTCTCCAAATGGAACGGTCAGCAATACTGACAGCGTCTGGAAGGCCAACAGCATCTGCCACAGGGTCTGAGAACCTTACCCACCACTGGGTATCCACGCCCAATGAGTCATGCACATGCACAAACTGGAGTGGGAAACAGTCTTCACACCTCACAATGGTTTGTCGTTCTACACAGAAGCTGTGCGTGTTAACTCAGGCGCGCGAACCAAACGTGTCATGGATGTTCTGTTCTCCGGGTGCCATAAGGACACTCAGAACATCTCAGAACCTGCCACTTCCACGCGTTCCAGGGTCACTGATCGTTTTATGGTCGAACAGGGTTTTTGGACTTTACATGAAGTTGTGCTCAGACTTTGTCGCCCATCTTAAACCCCTCCCTCTAATAATAGTGTCAGGATACAGAGCGATAGGACTGCGTGAGGAAACACCCTGCTGAAAGTCCTGCCACGCTGAAACCTTATAAAAGCTGTGGCAGTAAAGAGAATCTGAACACTCACTATTGTGAGTAAGATGCTCATACTTTGGCATCCTTCTGGGTCAGAGACTGATGACTTGTTTGTGTTCTGTTGATATAAAGACTTGTATTTTGGATTTATACTTAATCTTTTTTATATAACAGCAGTAGCCGCCCTGATAGAAAGATCGTCATCAATATTCTGTGAGTGATTTATTACATTCTGTGTGTGGATATTACTTTGACCTTTCTTTTTAGGATCATTCAGCATAAAATTTCGGAATGTTTCCTAATATTTAATTATTTATTTTGCCCTATAATGGATTGGCACCCTGTCTAGGGTTGTTCCAGCCTTGCACCCTGTGTCGCTGGTTGGGCGCCAGCTCTCTCACGACTCTGACTATGAGAAGCAGATAAGACAAGAAATGAATATGAATAATTATCATGTTTGGCCACTTTATTGAATATAATACAGTACAAAATGATGATGAATATGAATATTGTTTATTGTTTCAATATAATTTTATTAAATAATGTATACTGAATGTAAAGTGAGTTGCAACTTCATTTTATTCATGTATGATAAAAGAAAATGGAAAATCGTATCAATAGCAATCCTAGTCTTGGTCTTGACTCGGACTCAGCTTGTCCTGGTCTTGCTCTTGAATAGGATCTAACGGTCTGGACTTCTTTATAATTATATATATCCTTTTCTCTATTTTTAGGGATCAAACTGCAGTGATGGAAATGGACCAAAACTCATCCAGCACTCCTATGTTTACCTTGACTGGAATTAAGGATTTAAGACCAAAATACCTTTATTTTGTAATTTTTCTGACAATTTACCTGCTCATCTTTATTTTAAACCTGACACTGATTGTAACAATCTTGCTGGAGAAGTCTCTGCACGAGCCCATGTATCTCTTCCTCTGTAATCTCTGTTTGAATGGACTGTACGGCACGACGGGCTTTTATCCCAAATTTCTTTACGATCTTTTCGCTCCTCAGCAGGTGATTTCGTTTGCTGCATGTAATGCACAGTCGTACGTGATCTACACTTCATTTATGTGCGAGTACACGATGCTGGTTATCATGGCTTATGATAGGTATGTTGCCATATGTCACCCTTTAGAATATCACAACATTATACTAACCCAGACAATGATAAAAGCACTCCTGTACTCGTGGTTTTTTCCTCTTCTGGCAACCTTCCCGTGTGCCATCCTCACCAGCCAGCTGCCATTATGCGGGTCAGAGATAGACAGGTTTTACTGCTACAACTGGGCCATGGTTCGAATGTCCTGTATCCCTGCTACAGCCGTGAACACATATGGGCTGGTTTTGATTGGCATCTTCGCTGCACATGCCGTCTGTGTTGTTATTTCATACCAGAGATTGGTCGTTGCTTGCAGGAGGTCAAGCGACAGCAAGAAGAAGTTCATGCAGACCTGCGTGCCTCATTTGGTATCGCTGGTGAACTTCACTATCACTTTGCTCTTCGATACGATGTTCACCAGATATGGCACACAAAGCACTCCGGCGGCTTTACGTTATTTTTTACAGGTCGAGGTCCTCATAGTTCCACCTCTCCTCAACCCACTGATGTACGGCCTAAAGCTTGCAGAGGTCAGAAAGAGAATATTCAGAAACCGCAGAAAGATTAACATAACTTAGTATGCTTTTACGATTTATCTCGTGTTCTGAATATAAACAGTTACACAGTTAAACAGTTACAGCTATTTACCTAGTGTTAATGTCGTCGTTGGTTTCTTTAGTTGTATCACAGAGCCGGTTACTTTATTTTTATGTGTCTTAATGCAGAACCTTTCAAATGTAATTATAGCAAGAGGATAAATACAACTGAGTTCATTTTAACAGTCAAACATAATCAACACCGTCTTATACTTTACAATGTTTTTGAACATTGATCATTTATCCACTGATAAATAAAAAGACCCCACCCCAGACAACTCATCAGGACAGAGCGTCTGGCATCAGACATACAGATGGAATCTGACTCATCCTGAGACCGGCATTTACGGACGGGGTGTTTGCACCCTAGACACAGGCATAACAGGGCCACCAAAACCTCAAACTCCCATTACCAGAGGCTGAATAGGTGTCAGGGAGGCAGCGCACTACCAACCAAGGTTCATCGGTGTCTGTCTGTCAGTCAGACTGTGTCTTAAGTTGGGTCCGGCCTTATCAGCGTTTAACATAACAACATACTACAATATATACAATATACACACTGCTCACAAAAATCAGAAGATATTTCATTATGGGAGATTTCATTTTGAATTATTCCCTATTTTTGTGAGCAGTGTATATGTAGAACATACTAAATACAAAAGTATATAAACAGCTGTTCAGCCAAACCCGTTATTATTACACACAATATCAAGAAAATAACCTTTACAACATAATCTGAAGGCTATTCAACCTGAATATGATCTAGAGTGCAAAAGTCTTTGGCCAGCATTATATGTGTTGTTTTGGCAATGCTATAGTGACATAAAATATATAACATATTGTCCATGATTGGACCCAAAGAAATCAAACTTAGATTAGTCATTCCGTCACTGATCTACATTCCAGGCTTTATGATTTTTAGCATATCTCGTACTGTTCCCCTTCTGAAACAAATAGTTTCTACCTTTCCGAAAAGACCATTCCTGATCAAGTTACATCTAAAGGTACATCTACTTGGCATCCAGATGAATCTGCCAGATGCTGCTATTGAAAGGAGTAAGGTGTAAGGAGAGGTCACGCTAAATACTATCTAGCAATTGTAATCTATAGGAGCTGAATTTTCCTCATTCGTTTCCATTTTTCACTCGTACCTTCACATTTCCTGTATTCTCTGATCATATTCTAATAAAGAGACTGATCAGTTATGATATATAAGCATCATACCATGGGTAAAACAAATTTATGGCTAATCGAATAGTGGCCTAAGACTTTTGCACAGTACTGTGCATAAAATAATCTCCTGTTGCATGCTTTCAGAGGAAAATATATTGTTAATAATGTACTTTGCCCTGGCGTTGTACAGTGGGCCTGTCATGTAGTAATTGTGTAACTGTGTTCTCTAGTGGTAGGTTATTTAGGTTTACAATTATGTTATTTATTTAAATGATGCTATAACACTATCTCCTGATAGTTCTGATAGTAAATGTATGTAAGCAGAAAATGTGTAAATGAATATATAAAGCATAATTTAATCAAATGGCATTGCTTTAACTAATGGCTTTTTTATTAAAGTAAATTGGTCACAACAATGAGGGGATGTTTTAAAATAAATTCCACAAGAACTGCTGGATAATCTGATCCTGTCCATGTCCCATCACTGTCAGTGTGTTCGGGAACTCTTGGGTGACCATACACCTTACTGAACAGTCAATGTGGGGGCACCCTGGTCCAGATATATATATATATTACCATTTAAAGAAACCGTTTCTATCATTTGCAGACGTGGCACTGGCTCTATGCAGGATTTGATTTCAGTTTTCATTTTTTACACGCAGGTTAGTGGTTTGGATGGCAGGAAGGAAGATTAATCTACCTCGTGTTATAGCAGCAAATGCAGAATCCAGTTGTTGCTCCTCCTCAGGTTTTTATAATGGTCTGAATTCTTTGAGGCCTTCACTAATGAAAAATGATCATCTACATTCTGAGCTGGTGGCATACTTATGAAAAACAAACTTTTTTTCAGGACAGACCTTGTGATATAGCTTGTGAATTACATTTTTCACTTCAATTATTCACCTGAATCCCTTCCCTGGATGGAATCCTCACCAGCTAAAGCATCACAAGTCCAGCACCAACCATCATACACCAATGAAAATTCAGCAAATTGACCAGTATATCAAGGTCCAAAACACAACAGTTGCTGATGTTGAAGCAGGGAACTAAACAAGCACGTGTGGAAAACAATACACTAGGGGGCAGTTGACTCTTCTCTTCTGTCTACTCGAAACTCCGAGGACTTCTGTGGCTTTAAAGTTTTTCCCCCCCACAAACAACTCTCGTAAATGAAATTACACGGGCATAAAACCCTTAAAGATGCTGAGCCATAAAGAGAAGACAAGCATTCTTGCAAGTCTACGTGTTCAGATAAACACCACATGTGCAGATCTATTTCCACTTTTATAAACACGACTCTTTGAACGGTCATAAAAAGGGATTTATATAAAAGCTGAAAATTGCGGTTTAACCCACATTTAAAGGAAATGGTCTACAACTTCACAGCAATGACATTTTACCACGTGGGACCAATAAACGTGTAAAAATGTGTACTTTCTAAACGATGGAACCATCTGCGTGGTCTCGGGTTCTGTTTTTCCCAAGATTTAGAAAAAATTTCTGAACCCAGCTGGCTGGAGTGAAGGTACCTCTGGAGATCTTTGTTCTGTGGAGCTATATGGTTAAAATAGAAATTTATTAAAAAAATGTTTTTGTTCAATTCACGTGTTCTGAGTTTCATTAAGTTCTGCCATTGCTATAAAACATTTTTCCACATCGATGCAGATGCATTTGAATACATTTCCTATTATTTTTCGAACAGGGTTTAAATTAGACGCAGGATCGAAACTGCGGCTTCAACGTCAAAGTCAAATTTATTTCTATAGCGCTTTTTTACAATGAATCAACTTTGCAAATATTATATGATCTTAAAAGGCCAATCCAAAGTTGAGCAAGCCTAGGGCAACAGTGGCAAGGAAAAACTCAACATAGAAGGAAGGAATCTTGGGAGGAACCAAGACTCAAAAAGGGACCCATAATTAATACAATTTAAATTAATAATGAAATTTAAATTAAATAATAAAATAGATATAAGATGATGAGTCCTAAGTTACTGGGCACATCGTCTCCTAATAACTGAATGATGGAGGGAGTTCTGTTGTTCTGTTGATGGAGACCAGTAGAGTGATGCTGAGGTGGAGAAACATCTAAGTGTGTGGGTGCTGGAACTGGTACCGAAACATCAGCTTGGAGAGAAAAGAGAAAATGTAGTTACTTATGGGGTAGGGGCACAGAGTCTATTAACTATCACTGATGCCGTGTGTAGCATGAAGCTCCGGCAGCACTAACTATATCACCTTTAACCTGACGTCACCCCTTTTCCATCGTCGCAGGCCTTAAATAATAGACTTGGGCATCTCCTCTCAGTCTTTCTGTCCATACGACATAAACAAGTTTTATCTTTAATTCATTTGCTACAGAAATCGCAGGCATTTGCGGTAATGACAGAATGACTGGATGTTAATATATTATAATTATGTTATCTATCTATATATGTGGGTGCAAAAGCTTAATGGATGTTTTTCTGTTTTAAATTATTACAAAAGTCAAAAGTAAAATAAAAGTATTTTGAAGTCAAAAGTAGAAAAGTAAAAAAATCATAATTATTTTCGTGTAGAGGTTGTCTTTTAGCTAATGCTATAAATGATCGTTTTAATACCTAAGCTATTTATTTTGTAATAAAGCACTTCTGAATGAATTTATAATCTGGGGATGTAAACGTTCCCCTGGTTGAAGAACGCTCTTATTTTTTAGGACAAACAGATTCAAGAACAGTTTTTTCCCGAAAGTCATTACTACTCTGAACTCACAAATGATTTTATAGTCTACCCTCCCACCCCCCTGGTCTTCTACCCACCAAATGTGCAATATTTATTTAATAGTATTGACAACGCTGCTAACCTCTATATTACTGTGCAATGTCTAAATAATGTACAATAACTCTATATAAAAACATAAATCTTTTCTGCACCTTTTTTTATTGTATAGTGTTATATTTTAACTGTATGGTATTTTGTGGTACCTCTGACTAACTTCGTTTTAGTTCAGTCCAGATGTAGTTTAAAGCATGATGATTTATCTGTACACTCTCAGAAAAAAGGTACTGTTGAGAACCAATTTAAATGTACCCTCACAAGTACAATAGTGGTCTTTAAGGTCTTTAGAGCTTAACAAAGGTACAAAACACATTTTCCAAGTTATAGTACTTTTTTGTTGGATTCATAACATCATAAAATCAATTAATTACAATTTTTTCCCATATTTGGACTGTTTTAATGCTAGACTTTTGGTCGTCCTTAGGTCTAGATTGAGCACCATGGGTGGTCGCCCTTTTACTCTGGAACTCTCTTCCCCTTTCCCTACTACATATCGTTCTGACTTCAAAACTTCTTCAGAAACACATCTTTTTCCATTACATTTTTCTTTTACCTCTTGATCTTTACATGTGTAACTGTTGTGAATTGGGATGTGGGACTGTGGGACTGTGGTAGCCTAGCGGTTAATGTACTAGACTCTGAACCAGAAGGTCCAGGGTTCAAATTCCACCTCTGCCAAGTTGCCACAGTTGGGTCCTTGAGCAAGGCCCTTAACCCACAATTATTTGGATTGTGAGACTGTATGAATTGTAAGTCGCTCTGGATAAGGGTGTTAAATGCTGTAAATTGTTGTGTTGATTATGAAATCCTATTGTAGAGCATCCTTGGGTTTGTATAAAGGTGCTATATAACTTATTATTAATGGTATATATA
>JAUZST010004011.1:0-16662 GCA_034779995.1 Parotocinclus haroldoi
AGAGAGAGAGAGAGAGAGAGAGAGAGAGAGAGAGAGAGAGAGAGAGAGAGAGAGAGAGAGAGAGACAGAGAGAGAAACAGAGAGAGAGAGAGAGAGAGAGAGAGAGACAAAGAGAGAGACAGAGAGAGAGAGAGACAGAGAGAGAAACAGAGAGAGAGAGAGAGAGAGAGAGACAAAGAGAGAGACAGAGAGAGAGAGAGACAGAGAGAGACAGAGAGAGACAGAGAGAAACAGAGAGAGACAGAGAGAGAGAGAGAGAGAGAGAGACAGAGACAGAGAGAGACAGAGAGAGAGACAGAGAGAAACAGAGAGAGAGAGAGAGAGAGAGAGAGATTATTTTCATTACTTAAGAACATTAAACACTCCATCAGCCTCACACATCAGGGGAGAACTTGCTTTCTCTCTCAGGGTCAGCTCTGCACTGATTTTTCCCCCAAAATCACACCAAAACTGGAAGTAATTTCCATAATTATTCTAATAACAATTAGACAAATTCTCCATAATAGTTCTAATTGCTTAGAAGCGCTGGAACATCACATCCTGTCTAACATAGAAATTAGCAGGTAGATCGTTTCAAATGTTTCTTTCCCATCCAGGATTCTTTTATTAAGTGCTACTCTTTCACATCGTTATTCGACATTTCGTTTGGTTCAGTTGGTCACAAACGACACATTTATAGCAACAGCGCTACAGTTGCCACTAAACATTTTTAATCCACTGTAAGAAACTGCAATGTAATTGTACCATCATTTACTGTAACCATTACTGTCACTGTTTTTTTTTTTTCATCAGTTCATCAGTTTACCATCAGCTCAAGTTTTCCCAAACTCTAAAACCCCGGGTGCATCCAAAAACGCAAACTCGTTCTTGTAGCCCAGACTTTGGAAGGCTTAAAAGTTCCACGCTGTCTATTCGCAGTTTGGTGCGATTTTTTTCTCTCAGAGGTAAGACGAAAAGCGTTGGAAAAGCGGTGCAGAGCTGCTCTCCTGCCCTGTCTGTGTGAGGAGACTGACCGTCCTCTGGAGTGCTGAAGTTAATGGGAGCACTGCTCACTCCCCCGTCACCCAGGGAGGTGCTGGAGCTCAGCCACACCCTGTATTCACACCCTGCTCTCAACCTGCCCAGCTCCACCCACTGCAACGAGCCTGGAACTTGCTACAATGAGGGCACAGAAATATAGAAGTTACACATTCATACTCTGGTCCATGTTCAGTACGGCAGCAGCGCACAGAGCTAATGAGAACGTCTGTGTGCACCTGAGTGGAGATCGTGATGTTGTCGCTATAGTAAACGCTGTAGTACTGGATGATGCCATTAGGCTGCGTAGGAGGGCTCCAACTAAGCCTGACTCTTCTGGGAGACAGGAGTATGTACGATATGTTCTGTGGAGGGTCTGAAGGAACTACGGGAAAAAAAAAAACACATACTGGAATATCCACAGTGGTGCTCGAAAGTTTGCGACCCCTTTAGAAGCCTTAGAAATGTTCTATATTTCGACCAAAGAATGGCTTAAGAAGAAGAAAGTTCATGCTTTGGAAGGGCCGAGTCAAAGTCCTGACCTTAATCCCATCGAAATGTTACGGAAGGACCTGAAGCCAGCAGTTAATGTGAGGAAACCCACCAACGGCCCACTGTTGAAGCTGTTCTGTACGCAGAAATGCGATCTAAAGCCGGTGTGCAGTTCTGTAACTGATCAAACGTTGCTGCACAAGGGGGGTCGCGCCAGATACTGAAGGGTTCACATACTTCTGCCATTGACGAATACGCAACAAATGAATGACCAAGTAGAATCTTTTTGTCTCGTTTGTTTAAACCGGGTTCTCTTTCTCCACTTTCAGGACTTGTGTGAAAATCGGTTGATGCTTTAGGTCATATCTATGCAGAAGTGTAGAAAATTCGAAAGGGTTCACAAACTTTCGGGCACCACTGCAAACGCTCCAGAAACCACAAATGAAATTATACGTATTAGTATTATCAGTAATATAATTATTATAATACTATATAATAAATAACAATTCATATTTTGTTATACCCAAACTTTTAAAGATATCAGTAGCTTCAGTTATAAAAAAAAAAAGTTCAGTTTGTAAAACTTCAACACATTTATGCTCCCCATGACGTCCAATCACATAAGCATATTGTCTGGTAAGCTTACTAAAAAATTATTATTGCCTTTATTAAGCACATGCAGTGTCGGCTTGTTCTGCGCCGCTTTTGATTCTTATGGGTTGTAAAATTCTGTCCAGCTGACTTGAATCACTTGATACATGATGCCGCGGCAATCTTACAAATATTTCATCTGAAGTTACACACATATCTGGACATATCGTAGGGCAACGTCGGGCAATACGCAATACAGGATCGCACTACCGTGATGTCAAGGTTGTCGTGGGCAACGTACGATCACCTGTGATTCCCGCCGGTAACGTGAATCATGTAAATAATCAACATGGTGTACGAGTCGTATCGAGTATCCGAACAAATACGAACATATTAAAGGCTGTTCATAGCAAATCAAAAGGGAACTGCACCTGAATTCAAGAGATGACAGATGTTTTACAAGACTGGCTACGAAACGACAGTGAATTGAGAGGTTACGGTGGACGTACAGAGCGCACCTTTACCTGCCTCTGATGTGCTGAAGGTGATATGATTTAGTAACGCCCCATCTCCAAGTCGAGTCCAGGTGCTTACGGAGGCATTATAGTAACCGGGGCCGTCTACACTCACCACGACTGATGTTTCGCTCACATTGGTTACAAACTCAGAGCTAAAGTTCCTAACACACACACACACACACGCACACACAGATATACTAAACACATACAAAAACACAACGTGTCTTTGATTATGGATTTGACTCAGCGAGACAAAAAAAAGGTCTTACCAAACCATCACTATGTAGTACGAAATCTCCGAGTTGGCCTCCTTGGGGGGTTGCCATGACAACTCTACATGGTTATCTGATAACTTCTTGGCATGGAAGAACTGCGGAGGGGAGCTCGGGACTGTTTTTGAAGAGGAACAAGTTCTCATTTGCTATGAACCACAAGCCTGAGGCCCAGCTGCTCCCAAAGAACGGTTGCTTAAGATTTCATGGGTGGGTGAGAATGCAAATCACACAACAAACCTTACAAACAGGGGGGAAAATACACTGGATTTGTACACACCGCTTTTTTAAGCAGTCTCCCTAATACATAATGTAGTGATAAAGCAGTACGTATGGGCTGTGGAGGCTGTGGGAAAGAGCTGAGGATTAGTCAGGGTGTGTAAAGGGTTCATCAGGTCTGCCATCACACCGGCTATAAAAAACAACAGGTTAGGTCCGTTACAGTTCCTGCGCAAACACACACACACAAAAACACACACTCACCGTCCTCCAGGGTGGTGATGTTGAGCGTTTCGCTACTGTGATTGCTCAGGCCGACCCGGGTGGCCGCCTGGACGGTGAGACGGTATCGCGCGTACTTGCGTAGGCTGGACAGGACCAGGAACGGTGCGGATGTGGTGGTGTTCAGGGTGTGCGTGGCGTTCCAGTACTCCACGTTGTAGTACAAGATGATTCCATTGGGCACGAGGGGCGGCGACCACGACACGTTGACCTCACTGGAGCTGATGCTCTCGTAGCTAAGCCCATACGGAGGACTGCCAGGGACTAACGGGTTTAGGAAAAAACAGGTTTGCAGTTGGTGATCGAAAACAAGTCACGCTAAGCACTCACACGGACCGTACGCTACGACCCACCGTCCTCCCCCGACAGCATCTGTAGCGGCTCGGAGATCTGATCTCCATGGCCGAGCCGTGTGTATCCTCGCACGGTAACGCTGTACTGGGTGTAAGGTTTGAGCTGGCGCAGGGTGATGCTGGGCACCGTGGTCTGGACCGTGTGGCTGAAGGTGGTGTTGTTGTAGGTGACCTCGTAGAGGCGGATTACGCCGTTGGGTTTGCTGGGCGGAGACCAGGCAATCGTGGCAGTGGAGGACGAGGTGTTCACTACAAACAGATCCTGGGGAGGGGTGTCGGGCTCTAGCAGAGACGTGGGACAAGACGAACCCAATAAAATGCTTCTATTATTATGCTATAAAGTCACATTACACCAGTCTGTATATCTAATGGCCGTTCGAGTTTAACCCTAATACCAGGGTAACCCAGCCACCCCTTCCTTTAAAACGCCCTTTGTGATTTCATTAAAAAGGGGAGCGGAAAAGAAATGAAATGAACGTCCTTCAGAACCGAGAAGTCGTCCAGACACTTTTGGCTTAAGAGCTGAACTCTATGGCTCAAACAAATGAAACTAATTACACTCGTTCCATATGTTTCGCCTCCTGGGTTCGATCCCACTTGGAACGACCTGGGTCCTTTCTGTGTGGAGGCTGCATGTCCTTATCGTTTGTGTGGCCCTAGTGTTTGTGTGTGTGTGTATGTGTGTGTGTGAGAGTGTGCGAGCACTTGTGTCATATGATGGACTGGCGCTCTGTCTAGGGTTGTTTCTTTGCTTCTCTGTGACCCTGACTGGGATGAAAATGTACAGATTTATTATTCTTTTCCGAATATTCTCTGTAGCTCCTGTAACCTTGTTTTCTGCTTAGGTGTGAGGTGCTGCTGATTTAGGCTTTTCTGTAGGTAAATCCCATTTTCATTCAGCCGATTTCTCACGGTTCTCACGATTTCTCCGATTCCATCTTTTGTACTGATTCTAAAGAATCATTTAATGAGGTGACCTTATTAGAAAAAAGCACGTTTTTAACCAACGTCCTTACGCACGGACACCTGAAACAGGGGGGCGGCCTGGAAAAATAAGTACAATGAGTACGCTAGGTGTTCATACCATCCTCCGGTGTCAGGACGAGGATATTATCTTCATCAGACTCGGGGCTCTCCCCTGCTGCTGTAGAGGCGGCCACACGCACCTTATAGTGGGAGTATTTGTCCAAACCTACAGACAGAGTTACATACTCGAGCCAATCCAACTCAAAGCAGCACTTTTCAGACTGTCGATGCTCCACCAACCTGTGAGCGCGATGCTAAGGGCATCTGTAACCTGCCGCTGGATCTCCTGGCTGTGCAGGTGTAGCACGTACACGGTGTAGTGTGTGATCAGGCCGTTGGGGTTCAGAGGGGGGTTCCAGCTCACGAGGATCGAGGTGGAACTGATGTTCTGATAGGACACCTGTTGAACAGAGCTAGGCACTGTTCACAAGAAGAACAGAGTTTTAGTCAGAGACACTTTGCTATGAAGCGCGTACACGTGGACAGAGTTTTATTTTACCCTGTTCGGGTGTTTTCTGCCTGATCAGCGTGGCAGGCCCTTCCCCAACGACTGTGAAGGCAGACACGCTGAAGTTGTACTCCATAAACGGACTCAGTGTCCGCACAACGTACGATACGTGACTGGATGATAGGTCCATTCGCTCCTCAGTGGCTGGAAGAACTGCTCATCACACACGGGCACAAGCAAACAAGGGAATGGAAGAAAGTAAATGGTTTGACCCAAAGTAGACCGGAATGGAATTCGGGATTTGCTCAATACATTTGACTTTTTAAAGGAACATTTTGTAGATCTAGTAAGAGACTACGGTCATATCTCACCTTACAGGGGATGTTTATCGGTTAGGGTTTTAAGGCTTTGTTGGTTACGCTACAACGCTTACAATTCAAAGTTTTTCCGATACAACCTTATGATCCAAGCAAGGACCCAACGACGAGGTGGGATATGAACCCTGGAGCTTTTGGTCCTCGTCCACTAGGCCACCACGCTCCCAATAAAAGAGTTTGCTATTTCATCGTTAATTCAATCACTTTCTTATCCCTGTTCATAACGGACAAGGTGGAATCTAGACATAGCTACCAAACGCCACAGAGAGCTTTGTGTTTACATACACTTAATAATCCGAGCGCAGTCGGATTTCTGCAGTTATCTGATCATATAAATAGTCATTGTATCCCAGTAATCAGATTCCACATCACAGCGTGTATAAAAGTTGGTCTGCGCATCTGCACGCGCCTTCCCCATGGCTGCCTGGTCCACGTGTTCTAAAGTCTATGCTTTATTTAGCCTCATTTACCTTGCTGGATCTGGCAACCCTGCAGTTAAACAGTCAAATGACTTAAAGGCAGCGAAACAGCAATCAGACACTTTATGGAGACTCAGAAACGCAGTATGCGCTCGAGAAAATGACGAGTTTGACTATTTAATATTAAAATTAACATTTGTATGTCACCTCTTTCTATGAGATTATTTGCTGGTTGCAAAGTAGAAATCCGATCCGTGCCCGAGTCATGTGACCTCAGAGGTTTCCCATTACCTGATTACTCCAGTGCATGGAAACTCGATTTTCTGGACTTACGGGACTGTGAACAGAAAAACTCTTACCCTCAATCCGGCTTGTGACTGCTGCTTGTGTGGAGGTGCGGGGCTGGACGGTCAGGCCTGTGATCGCCACTCTTGTGGACGGCCTTGGTTCGGCGGAACTCGTAAAAGGGGGTTGGAAAGTTCCTGAGGTGAGGGGCGAAAGGTTAGTCACGGGCTTAAGGGTAAGAGCTTCGAGCAGAGTGTTAGCCTCGGTCGCCGTAGCAGGGGAACGGCTGGAGGTGAGCGTGAGCCAGGGTGGATGCAGGGTGGAAGCACTGGGGGTCAGTGGCAGGCTGGCAGAAGGTGAGTTGGTGGGCCCAGAGTTGCTTTTTTCAGTGACGGTGAAGCTCGAGGGGCTGTAGGAGGCGAGCGGGAAATCAGCGCGTGCGGTCGCAGCGCTGATGTTAAGCGGAACGTAACGGCGCACTCGTGACGTACCGCTGGCGCCGCTCCCGTTACTGTCCTGCAACGCACAGAGCACAATTCAGGTATCACAGACATGCGCACTAGGTTCTCAAAGCCGAGTGTAACGTCTAGTGCAAGCGATCACCTGCTGCAGCGCTCGAAGTGTGATGTCCTGTACGCGGATCTCATGGTGCAGTACTAGTATACGGTAGCGGGTGATGAGCCCATTGGGTTGACTGGGCATTCCCCAGGATAGACGCACAGACGTGGAATCTACAGCTGCAGCTTTCAGGTATGACACTGCACTGGGAGCTAAAACACACACACACACACACACACACACAAAGCACAAGCTAAATGCAACACGGTGTGCTAACATGTTAAAACTTAGAACTGCTTAGATTTCTAAATGTTGAAATTGTGCTGTGGCCCTAAATGAATGCAATACTGCAGTACAACCAGCAGGAGGCAGCAGAAATGCAAACACGGACCACAAAAGACGTTCGGGCAGCCCTGATCAAATCAAAGCTAAGAAAGCTTACGTTGGAATAAACGGAACACGTTTCTGCAACATTTAATAAACATATTTTATCAATATTTTATCCTAGACTTCAACGTTAAGTCCCCATTTTATGAGGGGTGGAGTGTGGGTCTTACCCTCGGATGGTGTTGCGATGCTGATCTCTGCTGCAGGACCGTTGGCCCCAGCTGATCTGGCCATGACAGCTACTCGGTAGAGTGTGAACGGTGTCAGCCCGGTGTATATGATCATCTGCTCACTCGTACCGTTTTCACTAATGAGACCTAAAGCAGGCAGAAACGTAAAAAGACTAGAGAAAATAATACAGGCTAGACATATTTCACCATCTACAAACTAACCACAGGCTTAAACCGGCCAAATTTTAAGCCAGCCAGGCTTAAACCACCAACACACACACACACACACACAGAGCAGTTCCACACGAGCTGCAGTACATCGAGATCACATCCTGTGTGAACACTGGGACTAATTCCCTAAGCTACCTGCTGGTCCGTAGAGCAGGATGACATAGCTGAAGCGCCCTGTTACGATGGTTGGAGGCTCCCAGGACAGAGACAACGATCTGGACGTGATGTTCCATATTAGCAAATTCTGTGGAGAATCCTCAGGTGCTAAAACACACACACACACACACACATGCGAGAAAGCTGATTGGTACACAGGATAGGAAGGGTCAGTAAGGGTGAATGCTGCTGTGGTTTACGCTTCTCTTACGTAAGACATATTCAGGTCAGTCCATAAGGGAGTTAAGCTTTTAACAATCTACGTCTGTTTGCTTTAACAATCAAGGTCTTTAACAGTCATAAAGCATTTGAATCGGAAATAAAAACCTGTCCACAGTGTTGGGATTTGGGATTCTGTATAGATGGGAGTTGGTATCTCTGGCATGTTTACGTATTGTCTGCATGCCGTTGTCTCATGATTAAAATAATTACATTACAGTAGCATATGTGACTACGTTCTCCCACTGGACACTTCTCTTTGCCTCTCAGGTAGCAGACCCTCTGTCCTGCACCCTAGACCTGGTGACGCAGGGTTACAAGCAATACCCAACCTCACCAGAGGACGAATTCAAACCGGGTAAGCTCAGTGGTAGAGCAGGGATTCTCAAATACGGTCCCTGATGATTGCAGTTGGCTAGATTGTGTCTAAAAGACGTTTGGGCAGGACAGGTTATGAGGACCAAGGTGCCATAGCACCGAGAAGGTCAGGTTCGGCACAGGGAGCAGGCCGATGCTGTAGGCAAAAACGTGTGCATACCTGATTCTGGCATGCGGACCATGGTGCTAGCAATCTGCCCCTCCCCATCGCCAGTGAAGGCAGAGACTTCAAAGAGGTAAGCTGTGTATGGGCGGAGCTTGTGCATTCCCACGGTGATGGGAACGGTCCAGACCGAGGCAGGAGGAATGGCCGACATCGTTAGTGAGGGTAATGAGGCTGACGTTACCATAGGAGTTACGGAGGGACTGGGAGTTCCACGAGACAGGAAGTCAGCAGCATCCTACAACATGCAAAGTGTCCGTCAGCGTAACGGCGGAGTGAATGCATGGCCTGCTATAGAGGATGCAGTTAAAAACAAAAGCACACCGTTCTAACAGTGCTACCTCAGTATCCTTCCAGACCTCCAAAGTTATTCGATTTTAGAGCGGAGCCTCATACGCACTAACGCTTACACTAACTTACAGTCGGCCAAAATAATGATGGCTTGTTGTATGATAAAATGTCGAGAAATCACACGTTTTATTTCGTGAGTAATGGCTTAAAAGTGAAGCGTAAAAGCAAAACACTTACTCTATTCGCGAACTCCAGGCACTAGAACTCCTAGGCACTGCTAAGCTAAGCACAGCCTGTGTTTTTTTTTTCCGGTTTACTTTCTGAGACTTATTTGCACTAAGAATACAGAACTGAAGAAAAAAAAAAACACAGTGTAAGTCTGCACTGAGGAAGGTTCATTGCCAATCTGAAACACAAAATATAACCGCGTACTGAATCATGAATTGAGTCTGAAATGCTGAAATGAGTCTCACACAAGCTTAAGCAAGTCACTATCAAGCAAACGTTCTCAAGGAACTGAGACAAACTGCAGTTAAGAACCATTCCGAGGCGGCTGAGAACTGAGGTATCACGCTAGTTGCAAATTACCAATGTAATTGAACTGAAATCCATCACAGCTAAGCTCATGAATACTTTATGAACACTTTATTAACCATAACCAGCAGTGATTAAAATATGGTCCTCTGGTTAGGGCACAAACGTTGATGAGCATGTGCGGTCGTACATTGCAATGCGGAAGAGCTCCGTTCATGATTTCCTCTGCGTTGAGCTCCAGAACCTGAACTGTTTGACCGGTTCGAGCATGTTTCGCTTTAACTGCAAACTTGGTGATGAGTCCATTAATGCGCACAGGTAGAAACCATTGCAGGACCACCGAGGAGTGGTTCTGAGCGTAGGCTGTGAGGTTTGTCACCATGCCAGGGGCTGCAGGAGACAACACGCAAAGACCAGACGCGTTCAACTCTGACAGAACGTAATATACTGAAATACTAGACAGAGGAAATATCTCTCACGGGCCTCTGACGTTTTGAAGTAAAGCGACTGGCTGAAGGGTCCGACTCCTGCCTTGTTCACTGCTGCCACCTTAAACAACACGAACGCACAGTCAGACCAAAAAGAGTCACGTCGAATTCGGAACGAAATTGTAGGAAAACTACGAGAGACAATAACGGGGGCAGACAAACCCAAGAATGCACACAGTGCTTAAGTGGACTGAATTGATCACAGATCCATAGATCTCTTTACCTGATGAATAATTAAAAGCTAGTGAATAATTGAACAAGACCAATGGAATGGATGTCACTGGCAACTTTCCCACAGACTGTTCCAGTCCTTCATCGGGTCCACCTAGTTTTAGTGACTTTTCCAGTTTGTGTTAATCGCTTTCCCATTACTGCCTTTGTTTCAGATCGACTGGGGTATTGTAAGGACTTACAGAAGGCCCACGCCATTTCAGACTGGGCACAGAATATATGACTGTAATTACAGGAGCGTGTTTTCTTTCTAAACTCTGTTACAGCATTAACTGATATAATTCCTATATTTCAAGACTTCGCCAGATATTTTAACCTGATCCGAAAAACCGTCATGGGAGATAAAGAGAGCCCAATTAAACAAACGTGCCACTTGGACATCGACTGATTGGTTGAGGAAAAGGATGCAATATTACATGGCAAAAGCATGTGAACCTCTGGCGTTGGCACTTAGCTTGAAGGTGAATTGACGGACCAAACAGTTGGGTGACGTTCATTAGGATGAAAAAGGTCAAGACCATTTTTACTCTCCCCAGTAGTTTCCAACTAAAAAAAATAAATCACTCCAAGAGCAAGCCATGTAGTGGAGAGTGGAGCCCGGGGTAACCTCTACGCAACGAAAGGTCTATCCCGTTGGCTAATTTTAATGTCCGAGTGAACACTGGACAATGACGGAAGGCTGTTGTTCTGCTGCGAAACGTAGTGGCGGTAGAATCACGGTTAGGGTCTGATTCGTGAGTTTATGTCAGGCCGGTTTCCCCTTATCGATATATCAATGAATTCTAAAAGCAAATGGAAGGGTATCTGTCCAAAACTGACTATTAATAGAACATAGGTCATGCAGCAAAAGAACGACCACAAGTACAAAGGTTATGGTGCCAAATTAGGATAACGTTAATGTTTTGGAAGGGCCAAGTCAAAGTTCTGAGATCAATCCTACAGAAACGTAGACGTCAGACTGATACCGTGGTGCTTGATATATATCCATCAGATGACTATTACACATCTGTGAGTGGATAAAGTATTTTTTTTTTTATCTTTGCTTTCCGTATCTGATGGGACCCCCACGTGCATCAATAATGAAATTTCCAGTAACATCAGCTTGGAGAGATTCTGAACCCCTTCCTAAACACAGAACAGCTTCAACTCTGAGATATTGTTGGATCTGATCACATGATCTTCAAGTCTAGTAAAGAATCTGCACAATGACAGAAAGGCCGGCTTGTGAATACCATGATATTGTAAGTGGCCCCAGGTGAGAGTGTGTTCAGCAAAGTTTCTGGGATGTCCAGGTTTTTCGTGACCTCTGTGAAGGTGGGGTCTGGATGTGGGCAGACTTCCTTGTATCTAACGACAAAAGAGTGGATGCTGAGGTCGGGCGGTGGAGGCATCTTCCAGGACAGGAGGATTCCATTCGAGCCCACTCGCTCTCCTTCTGGTTTAAAGGGTGCAGCAGGAACTACACACAGACACATGTATAGAATTTACAGCCGTGTTAAATATTACATGAAACACAAACGCATTAAGACTAATAATCTAGGCACTGGCGTTTAGCGTAACGGACGTCAAAAAAAACTGCTTAATCAGCAGCGCTGGCATCCAATGAACTGCTCATAATTTAGGTTCAAAGCTATTGTGTGACTCATTATTGTCCTCTTTAGTGTTACTGCCAGGCCCTGAGTCACGCTCTTTTCAGACAGTGTCTGATAGGTGTACTGTTTTTATGGGAGTGTCAGATGCTCTAACGGTGCACATGAAAGAAAACAAGACGAGATCCCAGAACCCCTGAATCTGAAAGCTGATCTGACTCAGTGCTTAATTCAAGTCAATAAGGTATGTGTGCTGGAAATTATATAATTAAGAACTGGGGAAGGGGGGGGGGGGAGGGAGACGTGCATATAGAGTTGTATGTTATACAAGAACTGATCGGAGCATCAAACATGAATCATCACGAAACGGATTTATTGCTAGTGAATTTTCTTCCCCGATCGAGTTTAAAAATCAAACGTTTGAAGGTTACGTTCAGAAAGCACCATGATTCAGCATTACAGCACCGTTAGGACTTACAAATGCACTGAGGGTGTGGCCTAAGGGTTACGATCAAGGTATATAATCAAATAAAACTGAACCTGTAACACTTTAGGAGTAATTTTAACTCCTCCTCGAATCTGACATCTGGAAAAACCAGCAAATCCAACACATTCGATTCGATTCGACTGAGATCCAGGGAATCAGTGCCGTCTGTCCTACTGTCAGCATTTCACTAAATGCGCATCCTAAGCAGGTCCCAAATCTAAAAGAAACCCGAAAAAAACCTGCCCTTGTATCCGATGTAAAGCATTTGTTCTGGCCTCCTCTTGCAGGGAGAGAAAAAAACAACACGATATAAACTTAATCTGAAAACAAACACTCTTGTTCGACATTCAGTAATCTAAACGGCAAAATCTGGGCTTGTACCCAAACACTCACGGGACACAGTGGTGGTCACTATGCGGCTGACAGCAGAGCTTTGCCCTGATGAGGCCACCGCACTAAGCGTTACCATGTATGACGTTCCTGGGCTCACGCTGGACACGATGGCCTACGACGAGACACAGAAATCAGACTGTTATTTGGGTGTACCAGGGATCCAGGGAAATCACAGATTGTTATTGCATTATATGGCCAAATGTACACAGACGCTCATTTTAATTGGTCGCATATGTTATATTTTAGCTAAAAGCCCAGTCAAAGAAGAGTCCGAGATGTTGCAGGGATGAGCATGTGCAACAATCGGATTAACACCCTGGCTTTTTTTGCATCCAGTAAAAACTATTTTCATTGTTTTTGAAGTGCAAAAGTACAGTCATGTTCAAGTATCTCATTACATTACATTTAAGGATTAATACTGATTGCCTGCTGGGCCTAACAGATCAAACAGATGACACTAAGAACCACAGTTTCAAAACAAATACTATTTACAACTCCTATAAGACACGTTTACTGTAACCTTTTTCTATTTCAGCACGCCTTTTAGAACTGCACTGCTCCCAAAAATTAGGGGCTACTTCAAAGTGAAACATCCCATCATAAAATATGGCCTACATTTTGGGAGCAGTGTAGCAATATCCCGTTCTTTACACGAGAGGGTGCTATTGGTACTTTAATAAACCTGCGTGAGAACGGTGCTTTTGCATAACGGTCACGGTCACAATGTCTTCTTGTTTTACAGAACGAAGTGCAAACTAATCCACTGCAATTCAATTCAATTCAATTTTATTTCTAAAGCGTTTTTTTACAACGGAGCAGCTTTACAATATTACATGATCTTAAAAGCCCAATCCCAAGTTGAGCGAGCCTAGGGCGACAGTGGCAAGGAAAAACTCCTTGAAAATTGTAGGAAGAAACCTCGGGAGGAACCAAGACTCAACAGGGGACCCGTCCTCCATGGGCGGCCCGGATGTTAAATAAGTAAATACTCTATATACTCTAATAATCTATAGCAGTAAAAAAACTAAACAGTGGAAATGCTGAGGGTAGCCATGTGTGAGCACACAGACGCACAGTCAGCCGGGACTATATTTTTAACACATCTTATTTGAATTAAGGAGATGCATTCACAGAGCAGCAGAACGGCAGAACTGCAGCTTGTGTCGACAGTCTTCCGGCCCTGACTTGACCTCACTTATTTTGCAAAGCGGCACAAACCCCTAATATATGTGATCGCTGGACAGAGGCAACCCTGGAGTGTCCAAACTGGTACTTGTACTGTATTTGTGGTACTATAATTGTACTGTAATGTACGTCCATCTAATCGGGGCTGATGCCGGGCTGGGAACGATGACCTGACCATTTTTAAAGACAGGGCCAATCGTGTCTACACGTGTATCGAGACCTGGTCTTAAGGCACCAGTGGGAATTAAACTGTTTATGGAATTACAGAATTATAGAAAGACCACAATGGGGAAAAACGCTTTGTAATTAAGCTTTTGGTTCAAACAAACACATTAAATACATGTTTATTTTCTCCATCTCCAAATGAACACTACTAGTCGATATTGTACTCCTTTATCCTTTATGCTCAAAAAGCACATGACCACAACCCGTTCAAAGTCAGACACATCAAGGCCTACCTGAACACTGGCGATGCCCACCCACAGACCGAGCATCGGGGGCACCCAGCGTGGCATTTTGACTCCTTGCACGGAAAGCGAGGCAAGAGCTAGTCCGTCGCTGCCGAGCGTTCCTGGTTTGAACCAACTTGTACACCACCACAACTCAAAAGTCATTAAAACTTAATGTCTCTCTCTCTCTGTTTTCTTTCCCAGCCAACCTTCATTCTCTTACCTTCCTTCACTCCGCCTAGCTGACACACAAACCCTACCACCTGACACCTGGCACCCGAAAGCGGCCGCGCCACCCGAGCAAGCACTTGAATGATCGCGGTTACAATAAAAAGTAATAAAACACAGTACATGTACTTTCTGAAGAATTTCATCCAAGAAACAAGGGCCAGGTCTGTACCTGTAGGTGACCGTCCTGCATGGTTGTCATGGTCACGTTGCCATGATCAGGGTCCAGCCGGACCAGGTAGCTCCGGTCACATCCAAAAGATGGAAGCCAGCGGAGGGCAAAGGAACGTGGAGTCACGCTCACCACTTCTACACCCTCAGGACTTGCAGGGTCTGAAAGACACGTGCGAAACCAGACGTAAAAACATTCAACGTGTGCCGACATGAAACGCCCAGTTCCGTTTACATTGTATGAGTGAATTGTGAGTGAGTCTGTTTGCAACTCCCATATGTTCCTTTTCCAAAATACTGTCGTTCGGTTAAGGGCATTGCTTTAGAATCTGACAGTGGCAGCTTGGCAGAGGTGGGATTTGAACCCTGGACGTCAGAAACTTCAGACTTCAAGTGTACCCTCCGATAAAGTTACTGAACCGTAGACTGTATATAGGCTGTGTGATATACAGTATTATTTAATACCAAAGACAAATCGAACATTTTGGGTAAATGTTGGCCTTTTCCAAAATCAAATGGGTGTTAGAAATGACACTGTGTTCTGTGGGGACGCCGAATTACGTGTGGTGGTGTTGGCACCGATACTTTTGGTACTGTAATGCAAGAACGCAGTGACTGGAAATGAGAGTGGAACCTCGGAAATTAGCCATAATTTCTTCCTGAAAGCAGTTTGAATTTAAATCATCGATTTAAATAGCATTCTGCTCCCGACCCTCAAATGATTGCTTTTTTTCACTCCTACATTCATGTGTAATTAATGATTAAAAGCATAAATAATGTAATACAACAGTAATTATTGTGAGATACATTAAAATAACTTTTTCGGCCCGTCTTATCGCTGGGACTGATCGAGGGTCTGAAATCGTACCTACAGACTAATATAAGATACATAATATAATGATAAAATAAGCTAAATAAACTTTTGGGTAGTATGGTGATTGGCATACTGTACTGGTGCATTATCGCCACCGACTGGACAGGAAACCCGTGCCCCGTTGTTGTAAGTCCGCACCATTTAGGGTCCATGTAGGGTGCCCACTGTATGTTGTTTTCCAGACCTATTCTATTTGATCCAACATGTTATCAGGGATAATGGAATCATTAGATCCTGGAATCCAGGAAAATAACTGAATGATCAGCCCATATGACTTCTATTTATACTTCTCAATTCAGGAACAATATTAGAGAAAATACATGTCATGAGTTGACGCTATAAAAACAGACCGATGAGCAGTGCAACCTGTGTGTACGGACAGAGAGGCTGCCTGGCCACTCAGTGCATTCCGGACTCGCTCCACCGTGGCACTGTAGGAGCATCCGTCCCTCAGGCCATTCACTGTGTATTCCTGAACGCCTCTGCTCACGTTGAACACCCGGTGGCGTGACTGGTCGCTAACCGTCACCCTTTGGAAGTCAAAATGCCCTTCAGCCGTGTCCCAAACCAGTGTGACGGACGAGGAGTTGAAGTGTGAGAGAGACAGAGAGCAAACACCTGCCGGCCCTGAATGATAACGGAAAGAAAATACAAACGCGTTTAGCCCTACTGATATATAAATTATGTTTTTCAGCTTAACGTTTGCATCTTGATGGCTAAAATGCACCGAGAACTTGATGGGTCAGATTCAAGTTTCTACACAGGTCGTACAAAAATTGGAACTTAAATTACTCGGGGATTTAATTCCCTCTTGAGTACGTGCAGATGATTTTCTTCACTGGCATCGCCTGTCTACCAATACTTCCTCAAATGCCCATGTCAACAGTGGGGTATTTTTTTAAGCTTTTATATGCCTGACCTTCCCTGATTCCATCCATTCATTTATCTTCCACTTTTACCCTTAATCAACTCTGGGCGCGAGGGTAGGAACATCCCTAGACGGGGCGCCAATCCATGCACATGCACACACACACACACAGTCACACACTAAGGGCCACCTTAGAGACCCCAATTAACCAAACACGCACGTCTTTCGACTGTGGGAGGAAACCGGAGTACCCGGAGTAAACCCTCGCAGACACGGGGAGGACATGCAGACTCCACACAGAAAGGACCCAGGC
>JAUZST010004012.1:0-42476 GCA_034779995.1 Parotocinclus haroldoi
ACTTTATTGATCACATCGATGAAAGACAGACATGTGTGGAGATCGATGATCCATCAAGTGACCGAGAGTCGCGACTGTACGGTTAATCCAATCCAATCCAATATATAATGATTGGCAAGCAGAAGGGTACTCCCAGTGGTTTGAATCTAGAAATGCTCCTAACGGATGACAAAGCATTTAGAAAAAAACATGTGTGCAACACTTTCTGTATCATTTAGCAAGTTTATTTTGCTTTACGAACAGATGAAAACGGAATGCACTGTCCATTTTTTGTAACTCTGGTTATTCACAGGCATTTGTGAGGAAATCGATAACATGTACAGTTTGAAGTGGTGCGCACATCCGCTGATGGGGAAACACTGCACAGGTACGTGACATACAGGAGAGGGTATGCTTGCTGATATGCTGCTACAGTTCTGCTCACTAGATATCAGAAGAGTTCAATTCAAAACAAAACACCAATGTAAGACGATGCTCAGGTGGCGCAGATGTCAATTATTTTAGCCCTGCAGGGTCGAGACCTGGTGATGCATTCAGGCATCTCATCTTATCTCATCTGACTGGCTGGTTGAGGGAGGGGAAGCTACTCATTGCATCGTCAGCACTGCAGTAGTGACCCCTATGCAACTGTGCTCTCAGTATTTTAAGACCCGAGTCGCACGACCCCATTTGGAAAAAGGTGGAGTTAAAATTGAACAGTTCAGCATCTGAAAACAATTAAGAGACACAAAACCTGAAAGGATTCAAACGCTGTAACTGGGTGATGTGGGCGTAATCTGATGGATCTAGTTATTTTACTGGGATCAATCAGTAACACACATCCCAGTAAGACTGTAAGAAGATTGCTTAGAGTTATACAATATGTAAAGCACAAAAGAGAAGCTTTAGTGACACTGACCTGCTGTTCTTTCTTGTAGATTCCTGATTAACTTCAAACCAAGCTGTAGCTTAAGCAGTTATGCTTACTGGAGCTACCAGTCAGTCCACATGAAGCCCGGTTTATGCTTGACCAGAAGTGCTTTGGAGTGCTGCCTGAAACAAACTTCCAATAGCCTCGAGCATTCATGCTTTATAAAAACAGCTTTTGTTGTCTGTTCTAACTAAATGTTGGCAGATCTGACAGAGACGAGGACGTTAAAAAAAGCACAGTTTCAGCAGAGATCATGAACATACAATACTCTCTAAACTACACTGCTCACAAAGATTAGGGGATATTTAATTCTGGGATATTTCACTGTGGGGGTATCCCCTAATTTTTGTAGTGAGGATGAAACAATGCATCGCGATGCAAAAATCCAACGGCGTGCATCATAGAGATCGAGTGTGTGATCCTGCGCGTAATGTTTATTAAGCCATTTAATGCAACTGCATTTTTTGAACACCGGAGGGCACATGTCATGCTCGTAACACGCATTTAAATATTTCCTTTGAAGTAGCAGATTAAAGTTACTTTTGGTAACAAATATAAGTTAACTGTAAGTTACTTTGAATTACGATTCTTCAGAAATAATTTTTCATTTGGTTAATTAATATGGTTAACCATTAAAATGGTGTTTTTTGTCGAAAAACATACACTGCTCGCCAAAATATTACAAAGTGAATATGATGCGATTCAAAAAATGAGAGTTTGATTTTATTTCGTTTAAAAAGATAATCAGAATAGCAAACGAAAAAAGTCAAAGTACGTTTTTGAACAGAAGCAGGTCAAACTGGACGAGAGTGCCCCACGTTGACTGTTCAGTAGGGTGTACGGTCACCCAAGACTGTTAAACACACAGACAGTGATGGAGCATGGACAGGATCAGATTATCCAGAAGTTCTTGTGGGATGCTCTTCGTATTAATTTTGAAATATCTCCTCATTTTTGTGAGCAGTGCATTAAAAATGTGCATTGTGTATTATTGTAAGAAAACGGAATCGTGAATTGAATCAAATCGAATCACGGACAAAGTGTCATTACAGTCCTCTAAGATATGGCTTATTAGAACGTTTGAATATCCTAACTGATCTCACTATTCATTTAGTTGAATCAGCCATTTGATTAATGAATAAACGATGGAGATGTGGATGGCATTCATGTAAAAGCGCTGTTATCCTCAACATTATTCATCAAATAATTACCATATTCTAAAACAGTCGTCTAACTAGCATCTGTAGTCAGCGTAGAAAAAGATGGCACAAGCAGGATCAGAGCACTTTCAGCACCATCATTCTGAATTCTCTGGAAGCACTTTGTGGTGAAGTACAAACTAGGCATACAATTAACTTGTGTGCTGAATCGTTTTAGCCGAATAACAGAACCTGAATTACTGTCTTCTTCACAGTATTTTCCGATTGAGATGTTCACTTTGGTTTGATTGGCATGGCCGATGGAAGAACTGTCTAAAATAAACGAACCAAGTCAGCACTTTTGCTAGAGGCCAACAGAGGGTCTTCAGTCCGCTTCCCTATAGTTTTGAGAGAATGATTTGGGATATCTGTGAAGGGTGTTATCAGACTGTCTGGACCAGTAGGACCCCAAAGCACGCTTGTGGCTTTAACAAGCAGCTAATCTGGCCTGACCATTTTTTGGCCACTGGAACCCTCTTATTTGGGGTCTTAACAAAAACATCTGAACAAAAACAGAAGTCAGGGCGTTCTGTGTGCGCAGCTCATAGTGTCCTGCCAATATCCAGATCCACTCCAGTCCCTTGCTGGGCGCTAAACCCCAGAGTCTGACCACAGAGCTAAATATACTACAGTCTCATGGCTTACCCTATAACCACAGATCTGAAATGTGAAATTGCCTCCACGCGGCCCCTCTGATGCTTCTGGAAAATGGAAAACGTTGAAAATGTCCATGATGGTTTAGCCATCTAGATCATTTTGGACTGGTGGCAAATCAAAGCGAATACATGTGTGTTCAAGTCTTGAAGTCTTGTGGCCTAAGGATCTGCTGAAGCACTTTGAACAAGCATCAAAATATCATCCAAGGAAAATATTCTTTCAAAATCAGTCTGAATCGTGAATGGTAATGGTTCCACTTTCTCAAGGATGGCAACAACATGGCCATGCTGGACGGTTAAGGGCCTAATTGTGTGCAGAGCTTAGTATACCCTAGAATACCTCTGTGAAGCTCTTGGTGCTTCTACTGGTATAAACTCTTTTCAGTAATGATTAAGCTTTCAGGTTCTATATCTGACATAATGTGTCTAATATGCAGCAGTAATCCACTATCCCAACACATTGGAGAGCAGACTGGGGTCCCAGCAGTGCCTTCTGACTGAGTTGGACGTCACACAGACACGACCCTGGCATACTCTGTGACAGACTAGTGTCCAATACCGAGTGTATTTATACCCTTCCACCTGTACGGTCCAGACCAAACCTGCATCCACCTCCACAGCCGCCATGACCTGACTACGTGAAGCAGAGAAAAACTGGAAAAAAACCATAATAATAATAATAATAATAATAAAATATCCAGCACTTTGTCACAGGCCAACCTCATAGACAAAGATAAGATGAACTGTTTACATGCATCCACCCACGCTACAGTTCAACACAGACACCAAGTTTAAAGTCAGCAGGCCATGCCAAAACCTTTAGTTTAGACGAATGGCAAATTGGCTTTAACAAATACACCATTGCAGGCCTAAAGTCTGGTGATTCTCTCCTATCGAAAGCAAAAATGAAGCATTAAAATTCTCCCACTGTATTCCACAGCATTAGTAACCATTACACATGCCCAACACACAAAACATATTAAATTAGAGAAATACACTGAGAAACATGATTGAGAGGAAAGGATCATGATTGTACACGAAAAGGGATTCAAACCCATTTCAAACAAACAAAATTATTAGTAACAATCCCACAGCCCCCTGGTTTTATGTGTTTTAATAGCATGGCAGCTGCAGATGTGCTTGACTGTACATCAGCATCATCAGCAGTAAAAAAAAAAAAAAAAAGATTCGTTTCTGAATCAGTTCAGTCTCTACAGTGGAATCTGCTACAATGCAATGGAGACATCTTTCCTGATCAGGATTCACCCAGGTCAAAAGTCTCATCTGAATCCTCTTCTGAATGCTGACATTCAGCGATTTAATTAATCTGAGGATACAGAACTTCTCAAAACCACAAAAGAATATAACATAATCCGTTTGCTTTCTCCAAGACATCAGTGTTGTCTCTTTCCTCTTCTCCGTATTTGGAAGGTCACATGTCCAAAACGACATTTAAAAACACAGTTATTCGAAAAGGACCACCAACAACACTATTGTTCTCAGCTTCAAGAAGACAGAGCTCTCGGTGGACACTCGGACGAGCAGGCCAGAGAAATATAAGGGTCCCAAATTCAGACGAGGCCTTTAATAAAGCTGGTGTCCAAATGCACAATGAGCATGCGGAGAAAGGACATTTCTTTGCGCGTGTTCTCAAAAATGATGCGGGGGTCGTCTGACTGGCAGCGCAGGCAGTTAGGCGCCATCACCATTGCCAGGTTGTTCACGTCCATCTTAGTCTTGCTCACATTCACCGGCTGTGCAAAAACCTAAGGACGGAGGGGAACGTCAAATTTCAGTTCAGATGTTGAAGAAGCTGTGCATTCGCAAGATTCCCAAAAAGACAGCTAGGTAAAATGCTGTAATTGTTGTAATGATGGTTGGCTCAAGTTTTGAATGTTGCCATTCAGGGTTTTAGGTGCATCTTTGTCTGAGAATGGTGGATGGAGAGTTCAGTAGATATGTTTTGTGTGGCGTATTGTTTGTTTGGTGTGTGTGCAATAGCTGACCAAATCATTGGGCCACGTGAGGAATTTATACTTTGTCCAAATTGGTCCTCTAATACCTTTTCCAAAAATACCTAGATCATGAGATAACAACATACACATTCTCTTGCAGGAAAGTACCTACATTTATTTCTAAATGATGCGAAATAAATATTTTGCGTTACAAATATACCCTTCTGATAAGTCCTTCTAGTTTGTTGTATTTAATAAAGTATTCATTTAATTAATTAAGCAATAAGTGCATTCTGATGAAGAATATATGTTCTTCACTCGTATGCCTCTGTGGTGCTGTTTGAACAATGAACTTTTTCTGTTGGATCAATAATGCACAAGCAAAAGTGTAACTAATTAAGATCATTTTGACCATTTTTATATCCTATTAAACAGACAACCCCAAATCAGAAAATGTCGAGACAATATATTATAGCTAATGAATACAATAATAAAAAAAAGTAATAGTCCTTCAATTTTGCAATTTCATACTGTATAACTGTATAGATAAACTCATACTTGTGCATACTGAATGGAATTCCATTGCAGACAGCATGAACCCAATATATTTCACGTTTTCTCTGGCCAGCTTGATGTCATTTGTTGCTACATCCATGGATTGTTACATCCATTCGTGCATTCCAAAAATGAGAAGCCCGGAGAAGTCAACGCCACTTCTGGTTGACAATAAGCCCTTTTTTTACACACTAAAGTTTTAAGTGGCATTTGTGAATGGTTTTGCCATCCCTTGCCCATGTGGATGTATCAGCTATTGATGAAAGATGGTTCTTGATGTTAAGTTTAATCCGCCTTGCCCTTTGCGCACTGAAATTTCTCGAGATTCCTTGAATTGTTTAATGGTATAATGCACTTTAGGAAAAAGAAAAATGTACACCCCTTTCAATCTTTCTTCGAGGAAGATCTTACTTATTTTTCTCGTGCATTTGTTGACAAAATGGAGGTCCTATGCCTGTTTTTGCACTCAAAGACTCGGCCCTTTATGGATTCTGCTTTCGTAGTAAATCATGGTTTCAATCACCTGTTGATATCATCTGTTTGAAATCGCATAGATTTTTTCGCAACTCGTTACAAGCACTAAGTTCCCCCGTCCCAACTGGATTTTTGGAATGTGCTGAGGTGCAGGAATGGAATAAAAGTCAAAAGTAAATGTAAGAGACACTTTGTCTTTCCCGGCGTTTTCTCGTTTGGGGTTGTATAATCTTAACTTACGAATGTATGCAGTTGTACAGTTCAATCTGAATTTAGTCAGAAGAAGCTGTTTGTCGAATTCTCACTTAGACTGATGCTGCAATTTCAGTATAAGACAAGGTGTAAACAGAACTTGAAAGTGCTGGCTAAGATCTGTGTGTGTTGTTTGTGTGTGTGTTACCTGTAAGAAGTGGATGAAGTAGCAGAGCACCAGTCTGTTGAGCTCTGGTAAAGCCTGCACCACGCTGATGGCTGCCTCAGGATCTTCATAGTAACTAATGCACTGCTTGTAGAAACTCTGTGGAATCACTGGCTCCTCCAGCTCCCTGTACCACAACTTTAACAGTGACGCTGAGGGACAGAAAGTAAAATCGTATTCAGAGTCTTGTGTTACAGCTTCAAACTGGTATCAAATGATCACTCACTCACTAAATAGACAATTAGATACACACAATACACAAGGGCAGCATTTAATAGCAATAATATTTACTATATATAGTAATATATAGTAATACTATTCATATTCATGTTAATAATAATATTAACAGATGATTTTGCCCTTACCAGGGACGTTTGGGTCAGAGAGATTATCTGGAATTTTCCACTGGTCCACCTGTAATTTCAGGGCGTTTACCTCGTCAATGTCTCCGGGTACCCTGCAGCAATAAAAGCCACACTGGTGTCAGTACAAAAACACTTTTGAATGCTCTGTTGTTTCATGTGTCAAGCGCAGCTACCTCAGATAATAAACAATTGGCCACAAAGTGGCGCTAGTTAACAGAATGCAGTTACTGCATTGATTAGAAATTGACATAACATTCAGGGTCAACTTATAATGTATACTATATATATATATATGCACATTATAACTATGTATAATGTATATTTAGTTTTGACATTCCAATAAATCTTTAGACACTTTTACATCCTAAGGTTTAAAGAAGTCTGTCTATTCAGCTACATATAAAAAAAGTAATATTTAGTATATTTAGGTCAACTTTTCTAACAATTTCTAACATGCTTTAAAACTCGAATCTGTCAGTGACAAATGTTTTTGACATCACACTTTAGTAGTCTATAAATAGTTCATGGAAACAGTCTGTACATGTGTGCTTTATTACATACAGACATACAAACCGAGCAGGAAAGAGGACAGCAGAACTATCAAATGACAGCCGGGGAGCAAATATCTCATTTAAAAACAATAAACCTTCAATAAAGGGTGATAATAAAAACAGCAGATGTTGGAAGCTGTTAAAAACAAGAGGTCAGGGATTTCCTGACAGGAGTCCCATCCACAGATATCACCAAAAGAGATAACCAGAAAGAGGAAAGGGAGTGCTGGAAAGAATGTATGCTTCTTTTTATATACACCCAGCCAGCCATGCTCACAGAGTGCAAAGAATCAAAACGTCCTTACAGAAGCACATTTACCACATCTCAGAAGAGACTGATATAGAAAGTGCTCCATACTGGCCGTATCGCTGCATTCATTGGCTTCGGAAAGAGAGACTGGTCCAAGGTCTGAGATATCTGATCAAAATAGCCCAAATCTAGTCCATCTGTTCCTGTTTCCATCTCAATCCACTATATATCCTGCACTATTAGAGTTATTGGCATACTAATACAATCTCACATTCTTGTTTTTGAAAATGAATGTCCAAGTCTGTTTATACGATTAATGCATTTTATTTTTTACTTCTCCTTTAGCCAAATGTCAAACAAATGGAGGCCTGTTTGGACAAAACAGCTCCTGTTTGGACCACCCAGTAACTGCAGCTTTGTTAGAGCTTGCAGCATTGGAGAAGACACACTCCCTTTAACTTGTTTAATGAGGGCTGTTTGGAAAGAACCACCATGTTTGCTTAGATGGTACAATAACGTTAAATAGACATTTGAAAAATAGAAATCACTTGACAAACTTCACTTGACAAACTGGCACCCATTCCAGTTTGGGACTGTTCTGAAATGCTTTAGTGACATGATTATTAACACAACTCTAGAGTCTTGAGTTGTGTTAACCCAAAACAAAACAGAAACATTATCGAAACAGATGTATAATAAAACATTTTTAAATAGTTTTAAATGATTTGTGTAATGGCTTTACCCCACTTTTTCCTGGACAGGATAGGTACTTGAACCCTGGGTTCCCGTGATCTTGAGCAAGTGCATTGCCAAAACACCAAAGAAGAAACATGAAGAGTAAAAATATCTAGAAATATTAGATGTTGTTTTAAGTAATAAACTAATTCATTAACTTAAGCAATTAAGCTTCTGTGTCTAATTATCAAGCCCAACCTGCTCTTAATTGCCATATACATTATAACAGAGGCTATATGGTCAAAAAGTGGACACAGAAAGTTCACTGGTTTCTTGGCTGCTACCCTTCCAACAGGCTGTTCCAGATCAAGCTTCTAGGTTGTACAAGGATCAATTTTACATCCGTGAAGCTGCCAGATGTTGTTATTGTTCACACTAAATACTTGCTACTGTAGCCTATAAAAGTTGTTTGTTTGTTTTGTAAGATTTTTTAATACTACATACAAATGTCTTGTGTTTTCTGGTTGCATTATAATATACATACTGAAAAATAATTATATTTGGTCAGTACATTGCTAAAACAATGACATATCTGATCAAATAGTGGCCTAAGACAGGTCTGTATGTCTAGAAAATTGCTTCATACAAGTCAAATGCATGGAGTTTTTTCTTTCATGGATTTCTTTTGCATTATTATTATCCAATTTCTTCCCAGTCAGCATTAAAGTAGCCACTGGCCTATTGTGTTTAAGCTCAGAGAAGCCCGTGTTCGACTAACGCAGCTCTGATGACGTCTCATACTCCAGGTATCGCTGTGGCATATCGGAACCTTCCACCGACATGGCAAAGGCATTAGCTTTTCCATTTCACTGCCACTTCCTCACCTGAAGATTCCCTCTGATTGAGCTCCAGCGAGGGCCAGAACACACTGAGAAAGTTGCACTTGCACCCATGGCAGCTTCCTGTGAGGGAACAGCTCGCTCTGCCTCTCCATGATCTCCTCCAGAGCACTGCCGAACAATGAGGGTGTTACGATGGCATTGCGTCCGTGATCAATCTCGTCCAAAGTGGGCTTCCTTAGACCCTTTTGTTGAGAGAGAGAGAGAGAGAAAGTGAGTGTAAAACACAGAAATATATGAACTATAGTTACAGTTAGGAGTGATATGGTCAAGATACTGTATCACAATAATTATGCAGATATCAGGCATATTTGTCACGATACATAAGACGTTGGATAAAATGCATCAGTAATTACAGATTCTTAAAAACCTTTTTCAATATCATCCCATACACAGTAAAGTGATATTTATTGAAATGTGCTGCACTTCCAACTAAGCAGGACTAATGACACGATTTGTAAGGAAAACATGGAGTTGGTACAAAGCACTGACGATATCCTTAATATGCCCAGAAAAGTATATTCATAAAATGTATCATGATACAATAAAATAGTCATATTGGCCAGTCCTAGTGTACAGTAACAGTAACCAGTATGAACAGAGGTGGGAGATAAGAGTTTCAGAGCAGAAGTGTCATTCACGTTCTTGTCTGGAATAGAGACTGTTCTAACTTGGTTATTCTGTTTAGAGACTTTTTTTGTTCAAATTCAAGTGTTTGTGTATTGAGCTTTCTGCTATTTATTCATAACAAGCTATAAATGGCGTTTGTGAGTGTATGCGCCTGTCCTATTGTAAGTAGCGCTCCTTTGTTTGTCCCCCCATAATCTCTCTCACCTGTAACTATATACACTTATCACTTATTAATAAATCCCACAAGCGTGTTGTGAAAACCCAAAACACAGGATTGATGTGGAAGTTATGAAAGTTTGGTCATAAAATGCATTAAAAGCTGTTCAGTCAGCATGGGACATCATTTGGGTTCTGTGAAAGGCACTGTGTAACTTATTATTATTATTCATATGACTTATGTGTGCATATTTTGGTTCGGTGATAAGAATGAACTAAAATTTCTGCTTCGGTTCAGACTAAATGAAGCAAACTACAAGTATAAACGCATTGGTGGGTCAGGGTTTAGGGTTTCTCTTCTTTCTTTTGCAGTTTTAAAATATGACCATCAAAGCGCAATTCTATCTCGCACTACAAACCACAACATCGTTGTCTCTGCTGAAGTCTGCTGGCAGTTTGACAACAAAACAAAGTGCACTTGTACTTTACAACCTCCTCTTTTAAACTGCTTTGTCAGTCCGTGAAGCCTCCAGGCTTCGAAAGCTTCTCTAACAAAGCATGAACCTGACCGATTTACGGCAGGATTTCAACAGCGCTAGAATACAGTGTCATGTACTGATGTTTGGTGGACTGCTAAATATAGCACCTCAGTAAAAACAGTGGAGGTAGTAGTGGGATGGATGATTACAGGGTGGGGACTGGAGAAAGGACATGGTTGGAGGTGGAATACAGCTACTGCCATTCTTGCCGCTCTGTTCTGCTCTTGTTCTGTGTGTGGGAGACGTGGAGTTTGAGTGACTGTAACCCTCTTCCCCCAGTCTGAGGTTCTCATCGAGCTTTCCTAAGGGTGATTACTAACACATGTAGGCACTTGCAGGCTGCTCCACTGTTACACAATGTCGAGCGGTTAAAGACCAGCCTGAGCACATTTAGGGTCTCTTTTTTTCAACGGTATCATGAAGTAGCGTTTTTTATCTCTAGGAACCCCTTTTAAATCATTGACCTTTCAGAGAGCCTGGCAAACCCCTTCTGTTTGGGTGTGCGGCTAGCTTTTGGACGACCGCCCTGTTTGACTGGAGGCCTTAAAAGCATGGACGGGATCCGGGTTCTTTAAACAATTAATGGTAAGAAAAAATGATAAACAAGGCGAGATCAGTAATTAAGCAAGTCGTTCTTACCTTCTTTCCCCCTGTTACAGCAACCTTCTGTAGCTTACGGTAACAATACTTGGCATAAGAACTGATTGGCAGACCTGTGAAGGACAAGAAGAAAACACAATGTAACGTATTGCTACATCATCATTACACCAGGCCGTTGTGTTGTGTTGAGTGTGATAGGGGATTCAAAACACAGTCCTGTGTGATGGCGAACAGACTCTCCAAATTAGGATTAGAAAGATGTTGATTTGTTTGACATGCTTACATAAAGCTGAACTTGTATACTCAAGGCTTGCTTATTTTATTTCACGAAGGTTTAGTTAAGCTAAGAAAAACATACAACATGAGTCAGGGGGGTTTTCATGATGGACACTATGATAACATCGCTGTAAATCTGGTTATCATAAATCAGACTTGTGATGCTTCGTCCATACAATGCTTCACTGAGTACAGTTAAAGGTTAAAGATCTGAACTTTAAAAACCAGTTAACTCTATTTTAAATTTATTTTGTCCTCATACTCATGGAATACTAAGTCTAAAACATCCCGCAGAGCTGAAACCACTGACCATACACACTACTGACTATGGAATCCAAACACAGCAGACTAGAATGGAGGCAGTTTTGAAGCAAGACAAGACATCCCAAAACAGCCACGTTTCTTTAGGTGCCTGTGTCAAAGCTGGTGCTGGGCCAGGGAACCTGCATTCCTTTAAAGAATGTTCTTTTATTCAGATTGAGCACAGGGGTTCTGTAAAGTTTGTAAAAAAATATTTTCTATATTTTTGGCATAAATATCAGCTAAAATATCGGCAGATCTTCATAGAACACAATTAACCAGCGTGGCAAAAATCTGAGACTTTTGTTCGTTTATTTATTGAGGGAAAATGATACAGTATTACTTCTACATGAGTAGGAATAAGATGTGATCCTGTAGGATTAGAAGTTCATTGGCTGCGGTCTTGCGGTTAAGGTTCCAATATAGGTTCAAATATAACCTGTTGGATCTTTGCGTAAAGCCCTTAACATTTACATTTATGTCACTTAGCAGGCGCCCTTATCCAGAGCGGCTTACAATTAATACATTCTTACAATCCAAGCAATTGTGTGTTAAGGGCCTTTCTCAGGGACCCAACCGTGGCAGAGGTGGGATTTGAACCACGGACCTTCTGGTCCAGAGCCCAGTACCGTAACCTCTAGGCCACCACAGTCCCTTAACCCATAATTGCTTGGATTGCAATAGTCTCTCTAAGAGTGTTTACTAAATGCTCTAAATAAAGGTGGAATTAGAGTTTGGTGTATTTGTTATTATGTGTTCTTTACATTACAAATCTTTTAATGTCAACTATATTGGTTATTGTCTGCAACTACAGAACTGTCTTACTGATAAAGATTTCCTTGAGAGCTCTTCAGCTGTATGTCAGATAAATATATCGTCACCAGTCAATTTTTCACATATGATTTATTGCAGTATTAAACAGGCAGAAATACATTTGACTTGAATTACCATGTAGCTCAAAATGTTTGTGTGAATGTAATGTAGGAATAAACTTTAGGAGAAAAACTTTAGGAGAAGCACTAAAGCTTATTAAATTGTATATTATAAATTGCCGGAGAGAAATAGTTAGTAGGAAGAACACTGGCATGTTCGTTTGTTATAAAAGGGAGTGTGTGTTGAACAGAACAAGGGTCTTTCTGTTATGCAAAGCAGAAAGAAGAACAGCTGCATTAATATCTGGAGTGGGTCTGTTACAATGAAGAAGGGCTGAGTGTGGAGGAAAGACTGTGTAGGAGGACTGGAACTTCTTGTCTTCTACATAAAACAGACACACAGAACAGTTTTATCCAAGAGTATTTTAAGGGAGCAATTAAGGGCTTCAGACATCACACCTCTTAACCAACACCTCTTCCTGTCTGGTATAAAGGCAAATGGGCAGCTTGTATAGTTAAGAATACACTAACATACAGCCTTGTAATAACAAATGACAATCTTTATATACTTTGTGTTTTATCCCAGTATGTTTCCTTAACAAAACAGATCATATATTATCTCGTTATTCTTTAATACATAAGGATATATTCTTTTATTTCCATTTATAACTTCCAGCTTTCTTGTCCAGGGGTGGGGTTGGGGGCTTGGGCTATATTTACTTTATTTTTGGGAGAAGTATAGACGCACAACCTGACATATTATGAGAAATTTGCATTTCAGTGTCCAAAAATATCCGATAATACAATCACCCTGATCATATATGCATGTAATGTAAATGATTAAGAAGAGCAATTAGGTCACAAATATTAATCAGGCAACTATGACAATTGTATTTCTGAAACATGTCACAAAGAACCTTTGGTCTCTAAATTCCAGCCGGATGGCAATAAATGTGATTTTTAAAGGGGACATTATATAGACTATTGATTAAATGGTTAAGGCTCTGAAGTAATTGGCAGGTTCTGAAATTAAAACCCAGCTCTCAGACCTTGATCAAGACCTTCAATCTTCAACTGCTCAGTCCCTACGAACAAGGTCTAAATGCTGTTCGCCTGCATGGGTATTGTGTTAGAAAATATATATATATGTCACATTAATATAAATTAAGGAAACAACCACACACCCACACACACATACACACACACGCACGCACACCTGAACACTTTAGAGAGACCATTTGACCTAATCCGTGTCTTCGGAATGTGGGCAGAAACCCAGACACAGGAAAACCATGTACCATTGTTAACCATTTAACATTTACCAACTGTTCCCATTGTGTAGCAACAACGCATTTATTGTGGCCCTACCTTTTTCGGGGAAGGTGTTGTCAGTATTAAAGCATATTCAGGATAAAATTCAGGTCTTCTTTGCTTTATCGTATTTATTTACACCGTGAAAAAGCTGCTGTATAAAATTAATTGGACACGAGGTCATGTTATTCATGAGAGCACATCCCACTCGATTGATTCATTGACATAACAGATAGACATTTCAGTTAATATTAATTTTAATATGATTAAAACATATTTAGTGATTATCTTTTGTAAATAAGCTGTTTCCAAAGGTACACTGCTCTTTCGAAACACTTCGACTATCCACTGCTCACAAAAACTAATTGGACACTTCAAAATGAAATATCCCCTAATTTTGTGGGCAGTGTATTATAATCAGTACCCCCTATAACACTGAGACCTAATATGCACCCAATGGAAAATATTTAGGTTCTTTAAGTTCATTTAAACAGCATTCTCTGAAATTCTATAGTCAGCCGTGTAGCTCAGCAACCTTCAGTTACATCTAAACATTTGGTCCCCACAAAGCTAACAGCATGCCTCCCCAAAACACAAGCACACACACACACACACACACAAACACAGACACAGGATGAGTTTAAGCCACTCGAATCTGCCCTGGCCTGTAACTGAGGATTGTAACCTGAGAGCTAAAATCCAGTCTAAAACTCCCTCATCTGGGGAAGAAAACACAAAGAGTGACTTGGAAAAAACATGGTGGCTTTTACAGCTGCAGTTTTACATGGATGACTCTTCAGTTATCAGGCAGTAAAAACATTGTCAACACATGGGTCAGATATTTCACATGAGCCTGTTTGTCTTTGATCCGTCTCACTCCCACTCAAACTACCATTCATTATTTTGGCTCATTCTTCTGTGATAAAATAAAGTTTTCCCTTCCAGTTTCGTTGTTTTAGTTCGATTTTCTTTCCCCATCCTTAACATCCCTCTTAATTATGGGTCCTTTAAAAAAGTTTGTCTCTATTTATCTTTTCCCAGCCACACATATCCTCCTCTCTCTCCCTCTCTGTCTTCACCACTCTCTCCTCTTGTCTAGTTTTGGATCTCAGTCCTCCTCCACTTGCATTAACGGCCTCCTGAAAACAAAGAATAACTGACTGACATCAACACTTCAGCCCAGACAAAGTGGGAGGCGATGAGTGAGGATACGGAGAGTGAGAAGAAAGAGAGGAGATAGGAGAGGACTGTTTTGCATACCAATAGACCCTGCTGCAATAGCCTCTCTTTAATCCTATAGACGAGAAGAATGTCGCCTTTGCACTCAAGTGCTTAACGTATTAAGCAAAGCATCTTTTCTTTACCACAAAGGCTCTCTGCCCCTTCTCCCTGCTGCCAGGCTGTATCCTTCATGCTCCAGGCTGGCACGGTGATAAGGTGAGGGGGTCCCTACACATATCCACACGGTACAATCCAGCTCTCAGTGAGCGTGCTCCCATTTCGAGGGCTTTATGGGGCTTTAGCTTGTGAGGTTTAATCCCACAGCCTTCTTGAACCCTTGCACACAAAATAATTCAAGTTGTGTTAACGTTAAACTACTGATTAAGTCTGTTCTGTTACTGCAATACGAAGTTTATGTGTAAAAGAGCTAACGGGCTTAGAAGATCTGCCTTCATGCCGAAGCCACCTGAATCCCCATGCTACAGTCTCGTTTGCTAACGACACTTCCAAGCCGAGCAAAAATAACAGTCTGTGTCTAGTCTTTGCAACTTAACTCAAATCACATGTTTGTGTAACGGTAATGGTTTCCTCGCTCCGTGATGAAAAGTACCAAACTTTTAACAATGCATAGAGTTTGTCTTGCAAGAGTAGCATGGCTTTGTACTTCAAATCTGCATAATGACAGAGCACACATTACACAATTTTCAAGCTGATGACAAATTTTAGGCTTGTTCGGCGACTTAACATTTGTCTCCGTGAGCGGGGCAGCAACCCAGTTTTCTCAATAGATCTGTGGACTCTCAGGACAAAATAATCTGAACATAATACTATGGGCCTCTGGTGGCTTCGCAGTTAAGGCACTGGACTGTGGATGAGACATGACTGACCCTATCTGGGGGAATGAAGGTCTAGTGGGGAGCTATTCCCTGGTGCTGCAACAAAGACCCTTGCTTGCTACGGCAGCGCATATTCTAAAATTAGGATATGATAAGCAAGGCAACAGACCCCGGGGCAGCAATGAGATGGTGTCCCATTTAGGGGGTACTTTTGCCTGGACCCAATGAGTACACATATAGGTTGGATATATATCCATATATCCCAAAATTGGCCCCATGACCCTGATCAGGACTAACAGGGACTGAATGGGGGAGACAGGGGATAGGGGATATCAGGAAAAATAATAAACTCCTAGTTAGAGGATAGGTTAATTAAAAAGTCAGGGTAATTAATTTCAGGGTAAGTAAACAGAAGCATAAATGTACTAGGCAAACTACATAGTGAGTGTGTGTCTGTCTCTGTATGTGTGGTGGGGTTGTGGGATTAACCATATCTAATAGCGTTCAATCACATACATATTTAAATTATGTTTTGTACAACATCTAATGGTGGAATGTAAACTTAAGTGTCTGTTTAAGAGGCAAGGTCAATCAGGCACAGGTCTGTATGAGTTTAGGATTTTGAGACAGCAACGTATAGGAAGAAACCACTTCATTTCGAACTTCTAGACCTACTTTCAGTGACCTGGATGGCAGCTAATTATCCTGTTTTAGTAAAAACATAGTGTCCTCTTTCTATTTCTGTTTCTGTTATTTATAAGCCTTGTAATTAATCCATACCCACAGCTAATACACAAGCACTACTGGTCCGAATAAGCAGCAACAAATCATTCCACCAAAGGTCCTTAAAAGTCCCCATCTTAAGAATGATCTAAAACTCCCACATGAAACTAAACCTAGGTCAAAAGCATTGCCATTAAAAGTCACATGTGTAAAAGAGACCAGAAGCAAACAGAAGACAGGCCTGGTTGAAACGACCACACACACCACAGCTATGACTAATTCTTCTTTGTGGTTTGAATGAACAGATTTGAACGACATTAAACTTTGTGCTCATTGGAATCATAGCAGCTCTCTTCTCAAAAGGCCCTCTCACTCACTAAAAGCGCTTGTTAATGAGCATCGTTGGATGAGTCCGAGTGGTTTCGCAGAGCCCTGATGCACCATGTGATGCAGAAGCTCTGTGACTGACCAGCGTTAGTCACAACTTCAGTGAAACCACATACATGCCAAGAAGTATAGTACAAAAGAGGCTGTTGTGTATACACACGACCAAAATGACTGAGACTCACACAATCGCACATCTCGAGTCAGCTAATTACTCTGAAGCATTCTCTTGGCAATGACTCAAAGTCATGAGCACTATTTGAACAACGCCAAAGCATGGGAGAAGACGTCCTTAATGTTCCTCGAATCTTCGAATGCCTTCCAGATGTGATCCAAAATAACCTTCTGAATACGACTCATAGTGTTCATGTATATGTACATACACCACTCATATAAAAATAGGCGAAATTTCATTATGGGATATTTCTCGTTCACTCTTCTCTTTACTCTCGTTTGTTATCTCTCGCTCTCACTCAGCACTTCTGGAAGAGGCCCAAGCACAGCGTGGGATTTGGAGATTATCCCACCGCACAGAACTCTAATCTTGTTTGTGCGTGATTACGTGCGTACATATAGCACATATATTTCTGTAGTTACGGGGATACAATGTCCTCACAACAACAGCAATACTTAATTCGTTATTCTTGGGATGCCTATTTCTAATCTGTATTTGTGTGAAATTATTTATCGTAGAGAATATAATAGAGATTTAATAGAGAATTTAATAGAGAATTCTATTAAAATCAGGAATTTACTGTGTCCTTGGTAAATTCTGTCCCGGTTTGTCAACTCCACAATAATGGAGCAATCACGTTCAAAACAGGAATTACTGTTGAGGCCTAGAAACTGGTTAAAGTCACATGCATGTATGGTTTTGTGAAGACTTAGCTGGCCTGTTGTTAGAGAGTTCAAATCCCACCCCAAGCCACCACTTTTGGGTCCCATAGCAAAGCCTTTAACCTGCAACTGCTTGGACTGTTAGACCATCATCAGTTGTAAGTCGCTATACCAACTTACAGGGAGACTGCTAAATGATTAAATTTAAATGATAGTGGCATATATTAAGAAAAATCTATGTTAAAGGATTTGTTAATTTACTGTTCAGCAATGAGAAGTATTAAAACCAAAATAAGAACAGTGATTGAAAATGGAGTTCTAAACGTATTCTTAATATATTCCAAAAAACCATCAGTGTTAATACAGTGCTCACAAAAATAGGGGCTATTTCAATATATATATATAGGGATTGGCCTTTTACGATAATAGAAGATTGTAAAGCTGATTTGAGACAATGCTCCACTGTAAAAAGTGTAAAAAAATGTAAATAAATTTGAATTGAATTGAGTATATATATATATATATAAATTTCCTTTGCAGTATCATCATCACTCAGGCTAAAGTCAGAGCTTTAGTAAAGAATATAAGCTGAGAAAAGACATATAGCGACAGGCAGCCTCCAAAAAAGACAGAGGGGTCAAATCAGTATTTCTATAAACACTTTTAGGTTTCAGATTGAACATCTGTTGTGGGGGATTTATTAACTGAACATTGAGATGGAAGCTACATGTTCCACAGTGAGAAGGAATCTAATTATATGTGTGTGTGTGTGTGCCATGCTTTAACCATACCCTGTTCTTCCTCTTCTTCATTGTTCTGTTTCCTCTTCTTCCTGGACTTCGAGTTCTTCTTGTTCTTGATGTCCTGTTGTTCCATAATCCTCTGTAATACTGACAAACAAAAAAAAAATTGGAAAAATCCATTTGAGTTCATGCATTGGTCTGCAAAAACAACACAAAAACACTTCCATACCTAGAACAATCCACCTGAAAAACATATCACGTTTTGTTCCATGCTCTGTGAACTATGACCCTTTAGCAACACATTGATTTGTTTTTCTATCATTCTCTAACTTTGTATCCTGTTTAAACTGGCATTCAGCCAGCTTTCAATATGTAAGTGTAAATGTGAGGGTTCTCAAAACAAAAGGATTCACTACCTACCTGTGCTCGGTTGCTCGTTAGCTCATGTTTGGACTGCAGGTTGTTCTAACTCGGTGAGTTATTTTGGTGGAAGTTACTCGTGTTTGTTTTTATGACTTTCTGATACTTATAACAAGCTGTAAATGTCACAGTGTATGTGCCTATCCTATCATAAATAGTACTCGTTTATACCTGTATATTCTGTCTCACCTATAACTATATAAGCTGGCTAATCTTCACTTGTTGAGGGTCTGTGTTTCATCTCTCTGATATTCTTTGATAGACAGGCTGACTGACTGACTGACAGACAGACAGACAGACAGACAGACAGACAGACAGACAGACAGACAGACAGACAGATAGATAGAGTACTTTTTTCATTCCCAAGGGGAAATTTCAATGCTGAAGCAGCTATAAACATACTAACAAAACCACAAATGTAAATGCAAAAAACGAAGATAAAATACGCAAATATGTTTGTACAGTACCAAAAATATATCTGCAGTCTTTGAATGTATACGCAATTGTGTGTGTATTTACATTCATGAATGTTTGAAACCCACTATCGGGACAGTGGTGATTTATCATGTAGAGTTAATGCAGTGGGAAAGAATGATTTCCTATATCTGTCTTTATTGCCTTTTACTGAAAACGCTCCTTGTTGTTCTAATACTGTCTATCCATACATTTCGGTTTCTGTCAAAAACGTATCAGGTCCAACACTGGGTTGTAACAGTATAATTACAGAATTATTGTATCATGGTTTTGAATATCCAGTTGATTCTGTATCTCTGATGCATTTAAGTATTATCATGTCATGTCATGATCGTGTATTTTTCACCATTTCACCACACAGTTGGTGTTTACATGCATTTTTTTGCCTACTTACTCTTCTTGTCGTTGCTGTGCTCCAGGTGTCTCTGGATGTAACCCTCGAGGTAACGTCTGAACTTGGGTGATGGTGAGAAGAAGGCTAAGCTGATTGCCATGAGCTCCCAGCCAGCTTGCATGCTGCACAGGTTTAGGTTGTCTGTGGTCTGTCTGATCAGCTGAACATACAGCTCGTCCCTCAGGCCCTGCATGCTCCAGCACTTGGTCACTACAAGCAAGGCGACGTGGCGTTGGTCGAGGCGCGCTGCCCGGTCACCCATGTATGCTTGCACTAGTTTAAACATGTCACAAGCTTCTTTTTTGACCGCTCGGTCACTCGTAATTAGCATGGGCTTCCTGATGGACGCGCTGCTCCACGACAGCATGGTGGCGATGGAGACCCGGCGACGCAGAAGACCCCGTGTGTGCTGGTTCAGGTTCTTGGTAGCCCAAGCTTCAATATCCACTTCGACGGGGGGTTTGCATAACGTGGAGTACGGGTATTGATAGGTTGGGCCAGGGATGGGATTATGCACTTGGGGGACAGATAGAGATGAAACAGAAGTAGAGCCATGTCCTGTTAAGTCGTCATCGTTGTCTTCTGCATGCTGGGTGTGGAGGTCAGGCTGGCTTTTGGATTCCAGTGTTCCTGTCTAACAGAATAAAAACACAGAGGGGCTTGAATGTAAGGCAGAAAGAGATCCATGTTAGCAGGTTTATCAGAGTTTTCTAGGGAACCAGAAAGATGCACAAGACCGTTCTACAATTCATCTTATTACTTTCAAAATGTCCCTAGTTAATGGGGTATAATGATGCAAATGTCATGACGTGTGTCCAAGAGCCCGACAGAGCATCCTACTGCATCTGCATTTACTGCACACTGCAATCTAACCGCAATCATGCCCCCACACCCGTTTTACACTCCTTCTAATTTCTTTTAGGGGACTAAATACTTTTTGGTTACCTTTCTGCACAAGAAACGTACACGTTATTTTGAATTGGTATTCTAGAACAAATTGCTTTCACTCGGTTATTTTAAGACGTGCTAAAGATACAATATAAATTTCTGTTTGCAATTTTAAACTGCTTCCAATCATCTTTTAACTGCGGTTTTGGTTTATTCAAGAAAAGTACATTGTTTGGCATTGTTTACACTTCGGAAATAAATGAGGAAAAATGTCATCATCATTACACCCCTATGACTAATTGCCTGAGAAGAATACTGAAAATACATGTAGCTGTTGAACATCACTTCTGTTGTAGGAATCTAAGTGTGCATTTCAGTATGTACGAGTAACACAGCAAGAGATGAGCATGGAAGACGGACTGTTTTGCATCTCTGCCTGGATTACCTTCATAAACAAAACAAGCTTGAAGCACTGGAACTGCTCCCAAATCAGGTCTCCCATTATAGAAATCGGATCACGACATCAAACAACATGGCCTCCCACTCCCACCTTCCCCCTGTTCAATAATTCATCTTCTCATCTCTTTAACTCTTTATGCTATTACTTCTCCTAATGCCAGGGGTGTATTGGTACATTTATTCACCATGAACCGTCGCAGCATGGGCGTCATGGTTCGGCGCATGAAGTTATCTGCTAGCCTATGTGTAAAGACCAAATTTCATAAGAATGAGCAAGAAGGCAGCATGACATGTTATGCTTAGGTCAAGCTGATCGGCTTCTGACTGAGGGAGTCGCATCATAATGAGTGCAGATTCAGATTCTTTATTGGCATTGTGAGAGAAACAACGCAAAGTAAAATGCAAGCCTTTTCAGTGCAGGTATAAAACTATAAACAAACACAAATCTTAAGTTTCAAAATAATGACCGTGGCAGCATAATTCTTATGTATAAATTTTAAAAAGTATTTCCCATTGGTAGTCGATAGTGCACGGTGGGAGTAGAGATTGCACATTACAGATAATGTAACGAATAAATGACAGAGAGCAGGAGCCAGACGAGACCTGGAGGCATGAATGAAGACGTGGGAAAAATGTGGGTGCCTAGTAACGTGGTGTACATATGAGGACGGTGTTTGACAGTAAAAAAAAAAAAAATTAAAAAAAAATAATAATAAACACCAAAACTCTTAACTGCTTATCCTTGTTGATTCATTAGCAGCTTCCCCCCAAAATGTCCTAAATCTCCTAATGCACAAATGACATTTTTTAATTATAAGGTAAAGTGAGGTAAGCCTTCGGAGTCCAAAGTCGCAATCAATTCAGATCTCTGGAGCTGTGAGGGGACCACTGGGTTATACTAATATATTTATACTGGGGGAACAGAACGTAACTTGCACTCCTGTCTGTGCCAAATAATTGAAAGGAAACCCAACCTTATGCTACTGGGGCTTTAGTTGCTTTTTACTCTGTTGTACCGAACTTGTACCGAACCGTGACGTCCGAACCACTGTATGCATGTGCCTGACTTCTGTGGACTGTAACAATCTAATCACTACAATATTCCACAGTACCAAATGTAAAGGCTTTCTTTAGAAAATGTTAAAATATGCTTTTCCTGTAAAACTCGCTACTATAAAACATGACTTATTATATTTGGTGGTAAAGTTTCCAATAAAACCTTTTTTCAAAGAACTGCACGATCCATCAAAGGGTCTCCGCACTTTAAATAGAACCCTAACCCCTCATCAGTGAGGCTTAGAAGTTTACCATTAGTCTGTTAACAGTGCAGTAACAATATTTCTTTTACTGGACCATCACAAGCGGCTGGATTATCCTGCATTTACGAACCATTAAATAGGCACCGATTTCATGCCACGTGATACTGGTTCAATAATGTGAACTTATTAAAAACTACACTCAGCTGATGAGTTTGCCATGCCATCGGCGGCTATCAGAAAGGGAAACTTCAGCACTGGGATAATATTTTCCTACCCACAGATATGTGCTTCAACCTTTTGTCGTGGAACGGTAAAGAGGGAAATAAAAGATAGAGAAAGAAAGAACGATATGGTTGGTTTATTGGCTAATGGAGCGTCTGAAATTATTCAGCAGTGAGCAGTGACAGCAGATCCCCACATAAAGAGAAAAGTTGAGAAGCTAAACTCTGGCCGTATCACAGTCAGCGATTTGCCTCCTCACTTTCTGCTTCACCCCGCTGATGGTGAAATCATAATCTCAGGTCATTACACCAACATGATCTCCTTCTATGAAACACACCACACATGGTAGCTTTTCATCATTTTCACCCAGCGCTGTTTCAACATGTCATGCCTAATCAGTTACGGGTCAGTTTAAAGCTCTGACCCTCTAGCTCTTGGCTCAAATCACTCCTGGCATCTGCTCTGTTCCTATGGCTCCAGACAACAACAGTGATTCCATCTTACCATTCGGTCTGTGCTCAGGTTTCCATACCACCTTGGTCATGTGTTTTGACAACCATAAAAATACAGTAAATACAATAGTCTGAAACTAGTCAGATCTGATTATTTGTAAAAATGGCTGATTATGGAAAAAATGCCATCTCCCTCTTATTCTTTTAGGCCTCTTTCCTCATACATTATTGTGCAAAAGCCTTTACAGGCAAACAGCCATTTCAGCCATCGTATAAGAACGCTATATAACACAGTGTTGACGATTAAACAAAAAAATTACAACACCCCCCCCCCCCCGCCCCCGCCCACCATACACACACGCACAAAAATATCTCTGCAATGGAACACTTAAACCCCCTGAGATGGGAAGCCATTCGTAGCTTACTACTGTATTGTTTCCACGGCGACCGGATGTAGACTGTTGTTTTACTTTTCCATTCCGACACACTGACTGTGAAAGACTTGGAACATAAGCCAGAAAGAAATTCATTAAGAGAGGAGGACACAGATACACATACACAGACTGACAGGCGCACAAACAATAGACTGACAGACAGACAGCAGACAATGGACAGATGGGGGCTATGAAGGCTAGAAAGTTCTGCTGAAATCGTTCCCAGAGAAAGTAAATTTTAAAAAAAAAGAAGATATGCAAGAAAATAATCAGTGTGACTGGAACTGTAGTCCTCCGAAGGTGCTGCTAGAAATTACAGCTGAAGGTCACTCAGAATAAAAGTAAACACACACACACACACACAAATGAACACGGCCCACTTTATAACGTACACCTGTTCAACTGCTCGTTAACGCATGTATCTAATCTGCCAATCACATGGCAGTAACTAAATATATTTAAGACCGCAGACATGGTCACGAAAAGATGGTCCTGTCAGAATGGGACGTGGCATGGCTGTTGGTGCTGTATATACTTGTCTGTCAAATACTAGGACGGGCTGGTCTGAGTATTTCAGAAACTGCTGCTCTACTGGAGTTTTCGCATATACCTCTTACCGCACTTACAGAGAGCTGACAAAAAGGAAAGAGTAACTCAAATAACCACTTGTTGCAGCCAAGGAATGCAGAAGGGCATCTCTGAATGCACAGCATGTCTAGTCTTGAAGCAGGCAGGCTACAGACACAGAACACTGCAATGGGGGCTACTCCAGGTTGTTAAGAATGGCAAACTGAGGCTATAGTTTGCATAGGCTTACCAAAATTGGACAGTAAGTGATTAGAAAAAGGTTGCCTGGTCTGATGAATTTTCTGCTTGGACATGGATGGTTAGAACAGAATGGCCTAAGCAACATGGATCCATTCAGCTGCTGATGCTGGTGTACTGGCATAGGGGATTATATATTGGCACGCTTTGGGCCCCCTTAGAATCAACTGAGCACTGATTATACACCACAGTCTACATGTGTTCCTTCTTCCGATGGCTACTTCCAGCAGAAAACTGAATCTATGTCAGAAAGAATTAAGGCAGTTCTGAAAATACCAAGAGGTCGACTTGGGCCTAGATCCTAGCAAAATAAAGCAGCCAGTGAGTGTATTTTATGGGGACTTTTCACTGCGATAATGATTACTGTATTTATAATACTGTACTTCTGAATGCTACACATGCGTCTAACCCTAACTCGAACATCATTAATCAAAGGAAAATGTTTGGCCCTTTTGGTGTTTCAAATGAAAGCTGCAAATTTTGTTAGCCAGCAAAATGAGGTATAAAAATCCTAAATATACAACGTTCCCATCCTCCAGGGGAGACATGGTTCCCACGATTATAACAAATACCTCACGTATTTACACTTAATTGCTAGCTTACCTGCGAGGGAGGTGGGGGTGATTCCGGAGAGGACAGACTGGTTTGAGAAATGCAGCCCTTCTCCAGTGAGTCCACCTTTTCATACGTCCTCTTCTGTCTTCCTGCCAAACCCTCGGGTTGGATCAGGTGTGCATCTCTGTGTCTGCCGTACAGTGAATGTTCGCTGCCCATCGCATCGTCTCCTAGGCCTGACTTTGTGCCAGGTAGCGTTGCACTTCTCAGTGAACCTTCGGAGCCCATCAGTGCCACTTTCATCTCTGCCATAAGCTTGTCGTTGAGCTCACCCCCGCTGCCTGGGCCCTGCCCTGGCACTGCCCGCCTGCGGTTCTTCCTGCGCAGACTGGGAGAGGGCCCTGTCGAGTAACCTGAGTCCTGGTAGCTAACGGTGGGTGGTGCTGGATACTCCTGAGATGCAAGACTGCTCTGGCGGCTGTGCCACGGTTGCTTCTTTTCTGTGGGAGCCTCCTCTTTTTGACTGTCTCCTGACTGAAGCTCCACATTCACCATGTGCTTAATGCATTCGCGCCCAGCAGCGCTGTACTCTCCAGTAGAGGGGTTGCGCTTGTGCTTGCCATGGGGGAACTGAAGGAGTTTTAGGGGTGCCGTTACTCGTGTCATGCTGTGTGGCAACGTATAGACGTCTCGGTTCAACAGGTCACCACCTTCCACCTCCATCTCCAGTGGCGGCTCATCATAAATAGGCGAATCAGTAGCAGGGGGCTCATCGTAGATCGGCGCTGGGGGGGTTGCCGCATACTTCGGGGAAGATGGACGGAGAAGGTTTGGACATGAGGGGGTACCAGAGCCTGGCATCACCAGGCTAAAGCTGCCGTTGTCAGCCTTTTTCAGAAGGTGAAAGGACTGCTTGGGATCGCCAGCGACGGCCATCGTGCCAATGGAGCCGGTCCTGCTGTGCGTGGAAACAGGAGAGGGGCTGCTGCTGTTGGGTGGGCTCCGGTGGAAAAGGGGGCGAGCGCTACCAGAAGGGTGCTGATTCCTTCCGTTGCTGCTAACCTTTACCAACATGGCTGCCTTGGAGCCTGGCACAGGCTGCCATCTTTGTGCTGGCTCCCTGAAACACACGAGAAGAAACAGGTCAGGCCCATTTAACCCAAAGTTGCTGACTGTTGCCCTGATGATGGAGTTAAGGATCGCATCCATAACTACGTACTACTGTATATAATAGTGCGTCAAATTTATACATCAGCAAAGCTGTTTTAAATGACGTTCCATACCATTTAATGTAACAGCTTAATACTCCGGAATGTGGAAAAGTCTTTTCCTTTGCTGGCTTGTTTCCACATGTGAACAGGGAAAAATTCCAAAAGAGATCTGATAACAGCTAGGCATGTGCTGAAACCTGATTACTTGGCTAAAATATGGGTGAGTGCTCTGATGTAAGATATCGCACTACGCTGTTTACATAAAGGCTCAATGAATCAGATATTGGATAAAGATCAAATTACTAGTGTGCATGTGAACATGTATTCTACAGAAATGCATTTACAGGCCAAAAAAAAAACAGTTTAAGATGATTTGAACTTTGTGAAATGGCGCCTATGCTGTTGGAAGTAGCCATCAGAAGATGGTACACTGTGATCATAAAGGGATGCACATTGTCAGCAACAATACTCAGACAGGCTATGACATTTAAACAATGCTCAGTTAGTATTAAGAGCCACACGACACCATTACAACATCAGCAGCAGCCTGCATCCAGCCGTTGATGTTTGGCAGGATGGATCCACGTTTCGTGTTGTTTACACCAAATTCAGACCCATCCAAATGTCCCAGCAGATATCGAGACTCCACAGACCAGGCAACGTTTTTCCAACACTCTTTGGTTGTGGAATAAGTTCTGTTCTTAGCTATCAGGAGTGGCACCTTAAATCTGTCTTCTGCAGCTGTTGCCCATCTGCTTCAAGGTGCGATGCTTTGTGTATTCAGAGAGGCTCTTCTGTGTACCTCGTTTTAATGAGTGGTTATTGGAATTACTGTTACCTTTCCTGTTGGCTCAAACCAGTCTGGCCGTTCTCCTGACTTCTCTGGGATCATCAAGGCATTTTCACCCAGAGAACTGCTGCTTACTGGATATTTTCTCTCTTTCAGATCATTCTCTGTAAAATCCCAGTAGCTCAGCGGTTTCTGAAATACCTACTCTAGCTCGTCTACCAGCTAGACACATTCTAAGTCACCTTTCTAAGCCTTGGTCTGAACTTCAGCAGCTCGTTTTGACCATATCTACATACCTAAAGGCATTGAGTTCCTGTCATGCGACTGAATGGTGATTAAATAGTTGGTTTAAAACCATGGAGCGGAGTGGAATGGAGTGACCACTGAGTGTAAATTGTAACCGCAAACCTGACAAACTTCATTAATAGAGGTCTTCAACGTCTCCCTTTTTTGCAGTGTCAAACCACGTTCACAGATTTCCTCAAATAACATCAGTTCAGCACAACACTCTGTAATAATAATATAATAATGTGCCTTTGTGCTTTATCATGTCACACAATAGCTTATGTTAGGGTCTAAATGTGCCTAAATCCAAACATGTCCGCATCAAATAGAGTGGAATGCACAGGCTGAAATGCCAGTCCTGGCACTGGCTCTGAAAACACATTCCTCTGTTTCTCGCTCTTGCTGCGTTGCCTCTCTTGAGAGTTCAAATCCCACCTCCGCCAAGTTGCCCATGCTGGGTGGTTGAACAAAGCCCTTAACCCACAACTGCTATTTGGTTAGGATTATAGGACTGTTAACAGTTCAGAGGTTCTTTCAAATGACAAACTAATAATAAAGCACTAGGTTGTCTTTTAATAATCTCACCATTGGAAGTGGACTGAATTAAAGTTTCCCTTCTCTTTCCTGTTTTAACCCTGGTATCCTGGTCAGGGTTGTGGGGATCAAGCAGCCTATCTGGAAGTCCTCTGTGCACAGGCTGAAGCCTGGACAAGACCTTGGTGGTGCCTGACCAGTTTGCTATTGCTTCAATCTTCAAAACATGAGTCTAAGATGCTGTCAAAGAACGCAGCTAGGACTCGGACCAGGGTTTCTAGAATGGTGGGAAAGGAAACTGCCACCACACAACACACGCTTGATTTGAGCTCTGAAGCTTAAAAAGTGACGTCGCTACAAAGCTGAAGCTTTTTTTTCCCTGCAAGTACTCGCTAAGTCTCTAAATCAGAAAAATGTGACTTTTGTGTTCACTGCGCTCTTTCGAAAAAATGTATACAAACCACACTGTTAAAGTTACGCAGCATGATTTAATCAGTTTGTAACCTAATTTAAAAAAGACCACGTTCTTAAGGTATGGTCTTTAAAATCATAATATTGACACATCCAATAATGTCTTATTTACTTCTTACCCTTTTTTTTTATTTAAACACCCCACTTACAATGGTCATCAAAATGATAACAAATAACTGTACTAGACCATAAATACACATAAGAATAAACCTGACTTCACATAAACGTAGATCAGATTAGTGGCTTTTGATTTTCCCACGATATCTGATCCCATATTTCCTGCTGACTTTGACATGACTGAAGTGCTGAAGGCTGTTTCTGAATTCTACAGATTAAGATCTTTTAAAAATGTCTTTGAGAACTTTCATAGAGTGACGTCCAATCACTATTACATCAGCATCTGAAAAGTGTTCATATTTTTAAAATAAGTTAAGTAACAACGAAGCACGTGATAACAACATAGTACCTGGCGCGCACACACACACACACACACACACACACACACACACACACACACATTGCAACAGGAAGTGCGTACAGAGTGTTCCAGAGAAAGCTGGAAGAGATTCACATGGGTAGTGTTCCTCCAGCATAATGCACAAATATTACTGTAACGCTCTCTCTCTCTCACACACGCACACACACACACACACACACTCAAACACACACATTCTTATGCAAACACAAACTTAAGCTACAGACTGTTCCGATGGATCTTCTCACATTATACACACAAATCAACATCAACATGTACACAACACACACACGCGCGCACACTTCCCTTTTACACTCAAAGCCTGGGAAAACTTCTGTATTCCCTTAACTGGTAACGTTCACAATCGTTTTCTTCTTTCCAAAGACAAATGTAAATAAGAACATGCCAAACTGCTTTGATTCATACTCATGCTGAGGATTGACTGCGTTTTAAAACTGGTACTACGTCTTGTACTACAGACAGATCTGGCAACCAGAAATTGCACAGGCTTTAAAAACATAACAGAAATAGCACAGTGAGAGAAAAAAAGGTCATTTTGTACACAGTCATGGTTTTAAATCCAATAAATCTATCTATAACACTAAAATAATTCCAATTACTTGTTCTGATGATGTGTTTTATCGACATTTCATACTTAGTCCTGAGCATTTTTAATGGTTCTTGTTTTAAGCCATTTGACAGGGGACTTTAATCCCAGCAGCAAAGTGTGCATCGCAGGTCATAAAGCAAAGCGTGAAGCACACTTAGGTGGTACCAGGTGCTGACTGCGTTATTAACTTCAGCCTTAGTAAAGTGGAAGTTCATTTCCGAGCCGTTTGAAGCGCAACGGGCTTGACTTAGACACTAACCTGCTCACGTTATATTTGTTTAAGGGTTTTGCCTCATTTACAGTGAAACCACCATCAGACTGTAAGCAAAACATACACATTACTCACTGCGAGTCTGAGTCCTAATCTCACCTATTGCAGTTCTAACAGTTTCCTTCCCCCCAGTGCTGGGCCACAAACAGTCAAAGACCCCACCTCTATAAACATTCCGACCACACACCCCACCCAACACATTTACGTTAAAAAGCTCACCCTCAAAATCACCAACCGTACCATCACCCAAGTCAGCTCGTCTAACAATCTTAAGCAAAATCTTGTAAAAAATGATGACTTTTCAATCCACCAATGAGACAGAAATCACTTTGATATCACAGCAACTATTAGAAACAGGTCCGCAATGTCAAAACAAGAACTCAAACCAATAGATAACAGGGTATAACCAATCAGGAGGCTGAAATGCACAATCATGTACATCTACATTAGCTCATCCCAGACACAGGTGCACATAAGTACTTTGTATGTCCACGCACTTACCCTTAGATGTGAAAGCTGCAGAGGAGCAGCGTTACAACTCCCCCCCCCCGTCTCTGAGCGAGCAGAACGGTGGAAGAAATAACAGGAAAAACCATACGTCTCGCTGTTTTTACTCCGACAGAGTTCCTGCTGTGTTAGTTTGCAGTTTAAAGACACCAGCGTTAATTCGACTCTCACTGGAGCACTCCTCAATTACAGGCAGAGAGAGAAGGAGGGAGGAAAAAGGCAAGAGGAAGGGAGGGAGAAGAGGCAAGGCTCAGGTCTAGGCCCTCCTCTGCTTTTTACAGTAACCATAATGCAAGTCCTGAAACGACTACAAATACACAACACCCACAAACACTTGACTTTTGTTGCCACTTCCCTCTGCAGCTTTCTCCCTCTTACAAACATGAGAAACTATTATTTGATCCCCAAGAGACTATTCTAACCCCAAGCTTTCCTCAGCGATGTTTATTTACTAGGTTGCTGTACATTATTATACTTCTCTCTCTTCATCGCTCACTCCCTCTCATTTGGCTTTGGCCTTTAAAGTCCACGAACATTTCTCTCACACAACATGCACATTTTGTCCCAACAAATTTCAAGTCCCTCGTTCTCTCTCTCTCCAAACTGTGGTCAGTCCCACCCATTGTGCCTCCAATTTTACAGCTCCAAACGTCAACAACCTTTTCAGAATGGCGAGTAAATAGCGATTGTGAAGTCCATAAACAATCTTGACACAATACCTGAAAGACTAAAAATCCGAGGCATGTTCTTTTTCTCTTAAATGGTTTCTGAGAACACGGTCATTTACTGGGTTGCACCCTTTCGCACATGAAAGACGCATTTTACGTTGTGTTGAGAAAATCCCGTGGATCTGGTGGAATATACGTTTTAAACTGTCTGTTCATCAGAACCATCTGCTCTCTATTTTAAGGGTGTTTTGCGGGTGATTCCTTTAGAAATGAATCCACATTGTGGACAGTGTCTTTCCTAGCCCTTTGTCCACAGCATGACCAGTCAACAGCTCGTTCATTCCTGAATAGCACCACTTTGCAGGCACTTTTCCCACACAAGATTAGTTGACCATGGAAGGTGGGGTAATTAGTCATTGTGATTGTTGTCCAATGCTGCACACGACACAAAATTCAAATAATGTGTAAAAATGTTATTCTGTATATATATCATACACTACATACACGCAGGTTTGTGAATACTACCTCTAATTAGTGAGCTCTGCTATGTCAGCGACATGTGCCACTATAAATGGTTCCAAATGTAATTATTTTTAAAACATTTATTGGCCAGCCCTATTTGTACTGCTATGTCCGTGACACTCAGTATGACACAGGTTTCTGCTTCCAGCATGTATAGTGAGTTCATCAACTTCCAGCCCAGCCTCCTTTGTCCATAAACAAAATCCATAGAGAACTTGGTCGCCAGCTTTGTTAATGAAGACAGCTGGCTTTCAAAGAACCTCACAGTCTTGTACCAAAGCCTAGCGGAAAGCTCCCTAAGAAAACCATGGGCTGATATACCATCAAATTCAACACTAATGTTTTTGATGTAATATTAGGGTGTCCACCAACTTCTGGCTGTAAAGTGCACATAATATCCAGCGTTAATGCCCTAATGTGATATGGATGCTTTGGGGAATTACTAAAGTGTGAGGAGACCACGTTGAAGGGTCTTTTCCGAAAACTGTACAAAAGAAAGTGTTTGGTTTTTGTTTTGTACATTTTTGTCATCCTGCATATTCCTGGTCAGGGACACAAGGAGGTCTGAAACTCTGAGAACACAGGTAAAAGTTTTGTCTGGTTGGAACTGTCACAGGGGGCATACGGGTTGATATCAGATCAGCCTACCTTACCTCATACGTGACCAGGGTTAGCCGTATATCAACACCAACAGGCACAGTGATGGGCTATCAAACTGTTAAATAGACATAAAGCAATGCTACATTTGTAAGTCACATTTCCAGCCAGTCTGTGCCTTTTCAGGACCATGGTAGCTCCAACGATGGATAGGGGTCACTGTTGCATCTCTCACCCCCCACACACAGGCAAATTAATTTAATTTAATGCTTTGTTCTTGTTGTATCTTCACTACAATGCTAATGTTGAATAACTCACTCACACTCACTCATTCAGAAATGATTGTTTGCTCAAACTAGCAAAAGTTTATGCCAAGAGATTTGTGTCTCGTCTTTTCTCCCCACGTATTCCCTCCACTGGCCCTCTGTCTCTCTTTCGGCCTTGAATAGGCATCAGAGCCAAACCTCAGACTGCATACAACATGTGTGCGAGAGACATTGGCTAATTTGCACAAAGCTACTGCGGTTCCCCAGGTGTTAAGAATCACACCTGTACCCACACAAAGCATTCAAACCAATACAAATGCTTCGAAATGCTGTATAGAGGAAGAACAGATGGAAAAAATAAATAAAGAATGGACTCAAAACCAAGTAGGTGATAGTACGCTTTGTTGAGCATGTGTTGTGGAGTGCACTGTTGGACAGTTGGAGCTCAGTGGGATACCGAGGAAAATCTGGCCTGATCAAGCCGTCCTGTGGGACTGCCTGTTGGAAAGTTCAAAGGGTGCTTTTATCCGGCATAAACAGGAAATAGCTGCAGAGCAGTCACACTGGAGAAACTCAGTCATCAGATGTAGTATGACTGATGAGGAGTTAATGCAAAGAAAACATTGTACTAACACACACATACACATGATTACACGCATACATACACAGGACACAGCGCATTTGCTAGTGTTTAAAGCTGTCCTAAAAAATTCCCACGTCAACACAAACACATGCAGACCAAAATCAGTGGCTGTGTTTGGACACAGTATTTACTGTATAAGTATTTACTAGTATATACATTATATAATACCATGGCAATTTATAGCAGGCAGTAACACACACACACATATATAAGTTCTACAATTGCAGACTGTAGCCCATCTGTAGCTCTACATGCTTTGCTAGTCCCCTTTATTCTGTTCTCTAATAGTCAGGACAGTGTCTAAAACTCCAGCAGCACTACTGTGTCTGATCCAGTTGTAGCAGCTCAATACTAGGAACCACCACCACATCAGTGTCACTGCAGTGCTGAGAATGATCCAGCCTCCAAACAGTACCTGATCTGCGCTGGTCCTAACCATTAGAGAACAGATTAAAGGGGACTAACGAAGTATATAGAGAAACAAATGGACTACAATTCTAGAACTACTATAAGTCCAGTGACCACTAAAACGTACAAAACAATAAGCAAAATATTAACTATAAATATAGAACATCCAAAATAATTACGCAGTACTATATATTCTACTATATATTATAGCAGTATATATTCATATATGCACGACTGTGCAAAGGTCTTAGGCCTGCATTTGTTTTTGTTGATTCAGCAAATATTTATTTCTCGGTCTCTTTATTAAGATACAAAAAGAACAAGATACAAGAAGATCGCAAATTGTTTTTAAAAGCACAATTTTCTTCCGTAGACGAAAGTCAGAAATTAGTGTGACCTTCTTGAAAAAGTGGTTTGTTGGCTGCTACCCTTCCAAAAAGGCAATTCCTGATGAAGCTTCTTCGAACTGCAGAGAAGTCATCAACATAACATTCCAGTGAGACTGCCAGATGCTGTTACTGTTCCAAACTTGCCCATGTTTTTTAATGCCACATTTGCTAAATTTTATATAGGAAAACAGGTTTTTATATTTAAGACTTTTACACGGTATACATATATATATATATATATACTACATAGCCAGCTGCAGACATAGCAATTTAAAGTCCCTTGGCTGCCACGGCAATTTATTCTATCATTTCTGTAAAATGAATGCTTCTCTATGGATGGAATGTAATCATGTTCCCAGAAATACAGATATAACTACAACGCCAACGTGTACTGCATTTCCCCACAACAATAACCATGTTAAAGGTGGTAACATGACATTTCATTTGAAAGTCGGCATTCCAGTTTTTTTTAACCCAAGAGTATATTATTAGCAGCATTGGCGTAAAACTGAAATATAAACGGTAAGGTGGATAATGTAATGTGGGAGACGTCCGTGATCTGCTGCAGAATCAGCCTGCTATGCTATTGGTATAGGAATGATACAACATTCTTCATGTTGTCTTTTAGGATTCAGTTGCATATTTTGCTAAGAACTGTTACTTGTGCAATGTTTGTTGTGTAACATCCAATCTTACAATCTGACTAATGAAGATTTTCTGTCATCAGCTCCTTCATGTTGGTAGCCATGTTGGTCCTGGTTCCAATGAAATGAAATGAAATGACGCACCCATTCAAGGTTATAGTTGGTCTAATCATGTGTCCTTTAAGGAAAAACATCATTACAGGCCATGTCCGCAGTTTCAGCGCTAGTAATAAATACATGACTGTTCTGATAAAGGCACAATTTCTCTTTTGAGACAGACAGTCAGGATAATTTCATTGTCCACAATCCAAAATCAACATAAAGTCCACATCTACTTTAGATTTCCATCTAACCACACATCTCAAACCTCATGTTACTGGGGCGAGATTAGAATCAGCGAGTCTCATCGATAGAGCACTGGTTACAATCCCAGCATTGGAGAGTTGGGATTTGAAGCTGCGTACGATCCCCTGCACAACTGGGTCAAGTGTGTTTCCCTGGTACAGAAAAAAAATAGACTGATCACAAAAATGAGTGGACATTCCATTATGGGATATTTCATTTGGAAATTTCCCCTAATTATTGTGAGCAGGATAGTTGTATGGCCCATTAAGTTCAAGTGTATGGACTCTGTGCTCCAAAAATGTCTATTTTTTTCTGTCCTTTTTGCGTTTCCATGCAAAGACATGTATTTTCCCACATTCCAGACAAAGATTACACATAACAGTGAAAGTATTTCGTATTGTTATGTTACAGAACATATACTAAATCCCTCAGACGGCCTTATTTTTGTTTAGACCTCTATTTCAACTCATATTGTATGGGACATTTACATTTGTGTCGTTTAGCTGACGCCCTTATCCAGAGCGATTTACAATTAATACAGTCTTGCAATCCAAGCAAGGTTATCCTTACCCAGGATTACCTGTGGCAGAGGTGGGATCTGAACCCTGGACCTTCCGGTCCACAGTCCAGTACCTTAACCACTAGGCCATGACATAAACGTAGTTTAAAATAAAACGTCAAAATTAGACGTTTTAATCAAGCAAGGAAAGATTCTTTGATGAACTGGATGCTGAGAAGGGCAGTGCAGACCTGGTTTTTACTTTCGGACTTAAGTACAGTCATTTTTACAGCTTATTTTAGCTCTGCAATTACAATAAACTTGACGACCACTTTGGTAAGAAATTATTTCAGTTTCTTTTACTAAATATTTATTGAAACCGTTTTGGGTTGAGACATTTCTATATAATTATATCCCTACTAGAAAGAAAATTTAAACAAGCACTTACTCAAAAGTGTCCCTTTTCCCTCTAGTTGTGGGCTGATTTAATCTTTGATCCCTGAAAAAGAAGCTCTCAGAAAGACTGCAAGACTTCCATGCTGTGTCAGACGAGAGATAAGTACGCTAGAAATCACTGGTAATTCCCCGGTTACGTCCAGTCATGCTATTTACAGTCTCTCTTAGCAACAACAAGTCCCGTGACTTGCAGTTTTTGTAAACTCTCTGGTGATAAAAGCATCTTCTTTGATTAAAATGAAGTGATGGTGTCAATGACTACAATAGCACGCCTGTTCTTTAGCACAATCTGCCTAATACTATGTCCGATGTATACGATAAGACTGAACCTGTCTAATAAAGCTACTTTATGGAGCGTAGAACAATTCACAGCCAGTAAACCTAAACCAAACACCTTTCGGTAGTATCCTAGCTCATTTAAATAAATGAATTTAACAAGGTTTTTATGAGAAAGAAAGAGCAAGTGCATTTAAAGGCCGATGATGTAATCCGGAAACGTATTAGCCGAGCTTGATGTAGTGTGTTACGAAAAGGAACTTGAGACTAATAGGGAGGAAGCACACAGACATAAAAAAGATGAGGAACCTCCTAGTTTTAGGGATTAACTGCAGAGGAACAGAAAGAGATACATAGTGAGAATGGGAGTCAGAGACTGTGGTATTGCTACAGATAAATAGTGTTTTTGCAGATGTAACATTTCAGTCCTGAATTTATTTTTAATGAAGCAACGATTATTTCTGTGCAGCAAGTTTGTTTACAGAATGAAAATATTCCACTGAGTTACTGTTTCAACAGTCAAAATCATTCGATTAAATAGTAAATTGTAAGGTTTCCGGACCAAATATTAAATCCTGTTTTTCTATTGCATCAAATACTTATTTTATGCAATACATGCAAATGAATTATTTCAAAATCATACGATGTGATTTTCTGGCTGCTTTTTTTTAATTCTGTCTCTCACTTGAAGTGCAAAATCAAAACGTATTAAATCTTTATTTTCCCCACTGTACATAATGATTTCCCAGTCTCTTTATTAGAATACAAGCAGAAAATGTTTATGCAGTATTAATAAAAATGAAAAGTGCTCACAAAGACTAGAATGAAGAGTGAGAGAGTATTATGGAGCGATAAATTTGAAATGTGACATTTTCGTGTCCAGTTGTCGACAGTATGTTATATATGTTATAGAAATTCCATGTGCCATCAGCATGACTGAAAGGATTAAAACAAGAATTGAGCCAAACAGGAAAAAGAACTTAGAATTCCAGTTCTAGCTAATTTTCCCAGAACAGCAGTCACAACAGTAATTCACGTTTTTTCACCCATGCAGTCACACTTCATAAAATCTGAAAGTTCAATATTCACTCAGGATGAAAAAAGAAAACAATCTAATGTAACTATGGATAGAAACCAAACAAATAACTCGGTATCTATGGGTTTAATGTTGTACGTTGTGCCACACTGCATGAACACACTTCGCTTAAGGAACAAAGAAAGGCTGATCTGAGCTTGTGTGCAAATCAAAAGAGCATCAATACTAAATGTTAATAATAAAAGGTAATAAAAAAGGAAAATGTTTACAGAAAAGTGTGCTGCAAGATCTCCCTTCTCACTGTTTTCTTCCTTCCCCTGAGTCAGCTGATCTGCTAATTACTAATGCCCTTAATACTTTGTGTCCTTTCAGAGCACTGCGATTGTTGCTTACTTCACCACGAGGTATGGTGGAATAATAACCACGGGAAGTGTAGTATTAATTATGAGGTGTACAACACCTGCTGGAAAACTGCCGTGTTGAACCCGTACTCTGCGGTTGGTGCAGAGGCAGAACTGTTTTTTTTTTTTTTTTTTTGCAATTCATTTGTGCAAATGCATTAACAAAAAAGTTATTGCATTGCGAATGCAAATATAATGGCTTTTATTTAAAACTCTGCTAGATACCACACAGTAATATTTCTGATTTCTGGTACAGCACTGAGATGTTCTTACCTATCAGAAACTCTAAACACAAGCAGTACTGCTGGAGAACAACAACAGGAGGCATTTGCTAATAAAACGAAAGAAAACATGAGCTTTAAGGTAGATAGATATGGAAGATACAAAGGATGGCATTTCAAAGAAAAAGAAACTGCTACTGTTTGAATTACTGTACTTAATCCACTTATGGCAAGGGTCAAATTCCAAACTGCAGGGTGAGGCACAGAGCAGCTGTCAGACAGGGAACATATACTGCTCATAAAAATTAGGGGATATTTCAAAATGAAATATTCCCTAACGAAATATGCCATCGAGCCGTGTAGTTACAGTAAGACAAAAAACAAGATAAGAAAGCAAAAGCCATGGATCCTGGACAATACATTTGATTAAGATTTTAAAAAAAGTAGAACAGCTTTGTGGCACAACTACACAAATGCAACAACAACACCTTACAAACTGAATAAGAGAGAATTTTAATAACTTTTATAAAGCTTGTTTTTCCCCGGTCTGTGATTGCACTCGGGTGCTACAGCTGCATTTTTTTGCCCCCCCCCCGCTGTGGAGACTTAGGGCTGAGTCCCAGCACTGTTTTCCTGAGTCCAGCAACACACAAGGACGACTAGATGTGTGTTGGGGAACCAGACAAGACCAAATGACCTCTGCAAGGCCCTACAATAGCTAGCGTTCCCTCCATGGCACGCTTCTGCTCCCATATCAAAATAAACTCTGCACCCACGCTTGACCTTGACCGGGATAAGTGGGGTTGAAAAAGAAAAACACCTAAACTGTTTAAATAATCTAGATACAACCTCATTGTTATCTGTCGGGTAACCTGGCATTTCCAAAAAGTCCATTCTGTCATTTCCCTTTTTCTTGCCGTTTCCCTTTTTCAAAAAGATCAGTACCTACTCAGCGTTTTTAAGTTACAACAATAGTCACTACTGAAGTTACTTTTTTCCAACTGCATTTGTTTATCGATAGGTGAAAACACTGCGACTTCTATAGCTGTGTAACTAACCGATAACTACATAAACCGTTTCTCACTCATTCGTGATGGACTTCATGGTTTCATCTGGCTCATCTTCTGGGTTGTTGTTAGTGCTGTCTATCAATGAAAGAATTCCGTCAAACAAAAGAATAACTCGTCAATCACTTGTTTCCAGAGGTAACTCTAAAGTGTTCCTGTATCATTAACACACATTTTTTTCTGGGATAATACCCTTTATATATATGCCTAAAACGGTGCCAAATCCAATTTGCAGGGTGCATTTCAGGATTTTTGTCATTGTTCAATCTAAAAGCAAGTTTCTCGATTTTAGCACCAAGGATAAAAGTCTTTCTCAGAGCTCCGACACAGCTCAATGTCAAGAGGGAGTAACTTTACATGAGTTTGACCCAACACTTGATCTTATTATCCTTGGGAAAAGTGACCACTCACTGCTATCCCACTGTCCCAGACTTACCGACCACACAAACATTATCCACATACACACACTACAATAAGCACAGCCAAAACGGTCCTGATTTATTGTAACATGCCCAAACAAACCTCTCCTCGATCCAGAATGAAAGAGAGGATGAAAAGCAAGAAAGGGTGTATCACTGTTACATCCCAGTCTGGGGTTAGCATGCCAGGGTAGAACAAGGGTAAAGGGAAGAGGAGAAAATATCCGACCAAGCCCATCATCATGTACAACCGCAAAGACTATATAGAAACAGAAACAAAACCCGCATGATGAAATGACTTTTCAAACAAGTTGCAATTGAACACTAAGTGTGCGGACAAACAGCGGGAGGCACATACGTGTTGTCACCAAACCCTGACATGATCGGGCTCACCTGGCAGAAGTGTCCACACACAGAAAAAGACAAAAGCTCAAAGGATACTTAAACACTGGTCTAAACAATCATAAAGGGATATTCCTGTTTTGCCAAAATAATTCGGTGCAGTGAATTCTATGCAGTGCCTGCTTTTCCCACGTTTTCGGTAACATACAGTCCTGTGCTAATGTATCACGCATTCTGTATTTGTCAGTTTATTTTATTTCATTTACCAAAGTTTTAGTGGTTACTGCAGTTTGTGATTCTTGAATTACAGCCTGTAGTCCATCTCTTTCATGTGAGTCCTATTTATTCTGTTCTCTACTGGTCAGCACCCTCACTGGACCCCTGCAGATCAGGTACCGTTCGGGTGGTGGATCATTCTCAGTACTGCAATGACACTGAAGTGGTGGTGGTGTGTTAGTGTGTGTTGGTACAGCTGGATCAGACACAGTAGTGCTGCTGGAGCTTTAAACCACTGTTCTCTCACTGTTCACTTTGATTAGAGACATTCGTCTTATTGCTGCATCTCGCAGATGTAAAGTCAGACACAGTAACTCATCTGTTCCTCACAAGATGCTACCTGTAGGATGCTGGACAATTTTGCCTGGTGGACTATTTCCCGTCCAGCAGTGAGACTAAGGTTATTAGTTATTATCCAAATTATTAAAAACGCTTTGGTAGAGCAGGGATGTCAGACCTGGACGAATGCAGTACTGCGGACTCATCTGATTCAGTTATTAATATTTTCATAAGCTGGATTTGTTGTTAGAAATCTCAGTAGGTCTATGGCCTCTTAGTTGAACATACAGCAATAACTTGTATTCTAGCTTCAAATTAAACAAAACACCACCCGGTCCTCAGACTGTGCTCTGGATGAAATGGCTAATAAACAAATAAAACCTTCTAGTGATTGAATTGACTACCAATTATGAATCAATGTGAAAAGATAAGAAAGAAAGATAAGAAACTACTGCAGCAATCTAGGTAAAGTCTTTCTTGTCTTCATTTTATGAGGAGATGAAAGTGTCCCTCTGCCCATGTGGGACTATCGATATCCATTCCTCTGCTCATTTCACTCGGTCAAACCGTTTAACCTTTTTTAGAACTGATGTCTGGAATATGAGCCTAACATATTCAGTGCAGCATATGGCGGATTTCCCAGTCCCTGCGTCAGTCTAGACCACTTAGTGCCATTCACAACAAATATTCACTCAGCTCAGTCTGTCATATCCAATCAATACATCAGTCCATATGTCAAGAGCGGGGAACATTCCACACTTAATGTCTGGAAAAAAAAAATCCTTAAAAGAATTTTAAATTAGATTGATTAACAATGGTACCGCCATGGAATCATGTTACATAGCACTATATGTCACACAGAAAGCATAAAATGCAAGATTCTTAAATTCAACATCTGTTTGAAGGTTATATAGCCTCTGTTCACTAAAAGCAAGAAAAAGTAACCACTCCATTTATGTTTTTGCTTTGTGTTGCCGTCAAAAGATTGAATAATCTATGCTCAAAAGCCATAAAATGACTTTTATATTTAGTAATATTTAGTAATTAAAGAGTATAATATATCATAAGACAAAAATATTACCCATGTGAGCCTCTGTATCTGATTTCAATTCTAGTCATTTACATGTAGTCCCAAGAGAGACTTATAATTGATGCAATCCAAGCAATTTTGGGTTAAGAACTTTGATCAAAGACCAAACAGTAGCAGATTGGCCAACATGGGATTTGAAACCTGGACATTCTGGTCAATATTCCAGTACCTTAACCGCTAGGCCACAATAGTCATAATCACAGTCGCAGTCAGACTATACACTAAGTGCTTTCTCAAAATTCAAGTATGCTTCAAACTAACATTTAAATAGCCAGCAGGATGTTCGGATAAATCGCTCATAATAAGTATCTGTTCAAACTAGTCTTGAACAGTAGGTTCACACGAAAATATGTCTAAGAATGTTGCAGGACGTGAAATTCATCCCCCACCCCCAAGAGAAGCTCTCAGCAGGTCAAAACCAGCATTCCTCAAATTCATTAAAGCATTAAACTAACGCAGGGACAAATGGTGCAAATCAATGCTATGGTTTTTAAAAAAATATAGACCTTGTTGTTCCACGGTAATATCAAAGGCCAAACTATTACATGGGAGAAAAGCTAAAATCAAGGAAGAATAAACCAGACTTAACTCTAGATATGACAAATGCAAGTGGGTTATAAGAGTGAAGAGCTGAAATTAGCATGTGGTCAGAGACAGCAGCTGAAAAATAGGGCACTGAGACAATGGGAGGATAGACTGGATCTAAAAAGAATGTAAAACAGCTATTTAAAGGGAGCGGCAGCTTAAACTTCTGAGACGATGGCTGGCCTGATGGATGTGAGCTGCACCCATGAACAAGTGACTTAACCCTCGACTGCTTAGCAAGGTGCAGGGCGTGTATTCTGCCACCTGGAATTTAATTTGGTTAGAAGAACCAGCCAAATGTAAGTAACCCTGTAGTTTTAGAAATGAAAAATAACAGTGTGAAAAAAAGAAATAAATCTGTTTTAGCAATGCTATATTTTCTCAGTCTCTTCAGTAGATTTATTATGTCTCTTTATTAGAATACAACCAGAAAATACAGGTAATTTGTATGCTGCACTAAAAACGGAAAACAAACAGTAAAACAGTTTCTACATGCTACAGTGGTAAGTATTTATTGTGAGCCCATTACACTTGAGTAACAGTAGCATCTGGCAATTTCATTGGGATGCCAAGTCAACCCTTGTACAGTCAGTTGGCATCAGGAATGGTCTTGATCGGGAAAGGGCCAAGAAACTACCTTTTTTAGAAAAACGAAATGGCTAAGATGTACTAAAATTCACAAAAAATGCTCCCTGCAAAAGAGTATTATGGAGTGACCCAATCCAAGTTTGAAATTTGTGGGTCCAGTCGGCAACAGTATGTTATATGTGGTCATTATGTCATTGCTAAAGCAACAAATCTAATAGTGGCCTATGACTTTTGGACAGTACTGTAATTTCAGATATAAACACTAGAGCTGGATGATAGGAAGATGCAGTTGCTGCTGCTATCTGCAATGTCTATGCATGTTTGGCATAAACCTTTTGAATGCACTTTACCCTGTTTTTGAGATATAGTAGTATTTTATGATTAGTAATATAAAACTAGAGAGTTGAATCATCTGTTTATGGGGCAGACTTATCAATAGTCTGTAAAAACATTGTAATGATTTTAGATCAATCTCATTTTAGATATCACCCTAATATACTGCTCACAAAAATTACATACTCCAAAATGGAATATCCCATAATAAAATACCCCTAATTTTTTTGAGCAGTTGTCCAAATTATATGCATA
>JAUZST010004013.1:0-16661 GCA_034779995.1 Parotocinclus haroldoi
AAATAGCGTACAGCCCCAGAGTGCCGTGTCATTCAAGCTTTAAATAGGAGGAGTTTAGTGTGAGGCACATCCAGATCAGATTTGTGTTTTATTGCGAAAAGCCTCACACGTCTATGATCTGTGCCTCCAGGCCTGAGCAGCACTGAGAAACAAAGACACGTTGTGATCACATAAATAGGAGTCTGTAATTGATTGATGTCACATCGCCATTACTTTGATTTACATCGTTTTATTTGCCATAGCAGGCCGTGTTTGGCCCCATGTGACATCATGTGACACACAAACGCTCGTAACTGAAAACTGATGACCGGATAGACAGTGACCCAACATGCCAAGTCAAGTCAAATGTATTTCTATATACACCGTCTCGAGGCCGCTTTACAATCTTATGTGATCTTAAGACCCATCCAAAAATCGAGCAAGCATAGGGCTACAGTGTCAAGGAAAATCTCCCTGAACGTAGAAGGTGGGACCCTTGGGAGGAACCAAGACTCGAAAAGGGACCCATCCTGCTTAAGTGGCCTAGATGTCAGCTGAAAGAGTTAAGTTGTAGTAACAGTAAAAAATAACCAAATAATACAATTTAAATCAATAGTGAAATGATTAAGGCCAATGTGATCAAGGTCTGTCAGGCTGACACAAGCTTCTGTACATTTCCCCTAACGTCCAGCTCCTCGGCTCATTTTGCTTTCACTTATCTGTTCCTACTGAAACGTTTTAGGCTTCAAAGTCATGGATGCCATTAGTGCAGGGAAAGTCCTGTGTTAAGGAGGCACCTATCTGCCAGGACCTGGCATCTAAACACCGTGTTCCCTCACTGTGCCCTTTATTATTAGACACATCTACCTCATTGCTCCACCTTCTAGATGCGAAATCAGAAACGGTAGCTCATCCGACGCTGCCATGCTCTAATCCATCAGTGCTCACAGGGTGATGGCTGGATAGTATTGGTTGGTGGACTATATTCAGGTGCTGGGAGTGATACACCACCCGTATAGTACGTGTTCTGTACTGGTCCTGTGGTCCAGCTTGTTGCGGACTGTACTTTCCACTATTAAAATGGACGATGAGTGAAAACAATGAGGTGTACCTAATAAAGTGTCAGACGAGTGTATTTTCCTACAGCGCTGTTGAACAGTAATAGCTAGAAGCAATGGGAGTTCCGGATAGTATGTTGTTATTTCGTTTTTTGTCGTATAGACACCAGAACGTTGCGAGCGTCTTAAAACTTTTGACCAGTAGTATACATCGTCAGACTTCAGAAACAAGACAAAGGCTCATTCCACTTCAGAAGCAATGAGAAATCTCTTGACAGTGGCAGAAGCTAATGATCTGTGCTGTGCAGGTGCGTACTTTTGGATCATGGAATGGAGTTCAGACGAATGTTAGACGGCTGAACACCAGATTGAAATCTGATCCCGGCATGAGCAGCAGGCCGCTGTAGCGGGCGCTCATTCCTGAATCAGGGGGAGTGTTCCTCTCGGTAGCTCTGTGGAGTTACAGATATGAAGGGCGACCAGTCTGTCATCGGTCCCGGAGCAGAGTCCGTGCTACAGTGAAGGTGAAACCTGCAGTGTTCAGAGAAGCTTCTTTTTTTTGCGATCGAGGTTCAGGTAGGCGCAGATCTGCACGGCCCGGAGATGGTGCTAACGGAGCTCGGATCAGCGCTAATCTAAAGTGGATCAGGCAGCTTGCAAAGCAGCTGTTGGCATCGCTGTGTGTGTGGGAGATCGGAGCTTCTTTTAGCAGACGAGCCAGCCTCTGACCTCGGCTAATCGGCCACTAATTATGAAGGTCAAGAGGTTCATCCTCCTGCAGCACCGCTCTGCCAACCCGCATGCAGCTTTACCGTCACGTTTCTACTGAGTGCCATTTCTGATCTCGAGATGTTCTGAGTATCAGCATCACCGAGCTCAACAGGGAGTCGTTGGCTTCACAGTAAACTATCGAGTCAGAGCTCGAGGGCACAGGCGCACACACGCACGCACACACGCACGCACACACACAGGACCCAACCCATTGTGGTCTTGGTCCTCCCTCTGTCCCACTAAAAGTGAATCCAACGTAATTAAAGGAGCAGAACCACCCCGATGTTCAGCAAGTCAAACACCTAGATAGGGGTGGGGCAAAATGTGAATTTTCGATGCACCGCGATTCGGACATTAACGATTCTTGAATCGATAAACAAATGTCAATAATCGATAATCGAGCCACACTTGCATCTGAACCTGTAGACCAGCTTCTGTTCTTACACAAGAACTTAAACATTAGCTCTCACTCACTGAGCTCTCTAACGTCTATTTTGAGTTTAATATTCTTGAAGGATCCGTTTTCGCTTTCTTTGCGTCTTTTTTCCGTTGCACTTCTCTGTGTCGTTTTCTTGCTTTTGACTTTTAGACCCGATTTGACGAGGGGGTGGGGTCGTAAATTGGAAAATGGTCGGTTATAAACCCAGGGAAGCTGTGTGTTTGTTTTCTCAAGACCAGTCATACAGACACGCAAACGTCAATGACAATTTAGAGACACCAATTCACCTAACGCACATGTCTGTGGACTGTCTAGGGATTCAGCTTCGTATTTCCCGTAGGTTTTCCAACACAAAACACTTCCTTTCTTTTAGGTAAGATCATGGAGAAGTACAGAGAGTGAGATCGCTGCGTTTTTTTTGTTAACGCAAATATGTTTAACGATCTAAATAACCCAGATGAGACACGCCCCCCCGCTCGCTTCCCGTGATCTGCACGCTGATATACCTGCTGTGAATTCCACAGGAAGTGGGCTGTGCTGTCACATAAAAGATTGAACTTTCTAAGCTGCGATGGGCGGCACCGCTGCCTCACAGCAAGAAGGTCCCGGGTTCAATCCCAGGGCGGGGCGGCCTTGGTCCTTTACACGTGGAGTCTGCATGGCCTTCCCGTGTCTGCGTGGGTTTACTCCGGGCAGTCCGGTTTCCTCTCACAGTCCAAAGATATGCATGTTAGGTTAATTGGTGTCTCTAAAGTGGCCCTTAGTGTGTGACTGCGTGTGTTGGTATTAAGCATGAAAGCACTGATGATGAGACATTAAAATGGACGCTAATATTAAAATGTATGAAGATCAGGGGTTCGGAGCGCGGGCTGAATGCTTAGGCTTACTGTACTGGACTTACTTTAATCTCATAAAAAGATTGAAGTTTGTGTGTCTGTGTGCGAGAGTGAGAGTGAGAAAGAGAGTGAGGGATCATGCAGTTGATGGAGAGACTGATCGATCAGATGCTCTTTGTGCACTATACACAGAAATAAGATTTTATCCCTCTGTAAATTGTAAGAAAAAAAGAAAATCAATACGTGAGAGTCAGCAAGGGTATTGGGGTTTGGATGGCACCAATAAATCAATCCAGTAGATGCGCTGAACTACTGTGCTTAGTTTGAAGTTATTAAGAAATCTGCTGGATTGGATTTATCTGATCTGGTTAGGTTTGTCAAAAAATTCTGAAGTTAATTGAGATCCCCTTGAGCGCTCCTTATCCATAGACTATAAATAACATCCCTGCAGAACCAAAGTTTAAAGGGCTGATGCTGGGCTTAGTCCCAAAGGGTTTCCCCTTCGCTCTGCATGTAGACTGTAATTTCTAATAATAATAATAATAATATCACTGTAGATCATGGTTCAGTTAAAATGTAAATCTGATTAACCTGCACGGACTTTTGGGATTTCTATTTTTATTTCCGAGGACAGTAGGTACACTTGTGGGTCTGGCTCTGGAGTGAATTAGGCTTGCCCTGACTGAGACCGAGGGTCGAGGCACCTCTGGGACAGCTGTAATTGGAGCATTTGATCCAGCAGTAATTCAATTTTCACCTTGACTTGCTTGACAGCAGATGAATGAGAAGCGTGACGTTATGCGGTGAGAAAGGGACTCGGGCTGTTTGAAAACTCTGGTGAGCGGCTGAACTGGGTTTAATCAAACGGGAGGTACAAATATTTCTCCCAGAGGAGGTCAGTTGTGGAGAATGCATGTCCTTTGAGGCACTGGACTACACATCGGAAGGGCCAGGTTTCAAATCCCACTTCAGCTCTAAAGCTGCTTTCACCTACAATCGTTTTTCGCCTGACAGTTGCTGTTCTGATCCCAGACATTTGTTATTCCCTCTAGTGACAATCCTGTTTTTGTTCCTCTCAGGAGTTGGTGAGACTTCACAGAGCAACCACACTCGAAGAACCAAAGGCATCTCAGAGCGGCACTGGTAAGAGAATCGATGATTAGCATCCATGAGATCCTCAGTAGGAGAAATCAGAAAGACAAATTGTATCTTAAATAAACCTTAAATGAGAAAATCACTTTATATATTGGAATAATAGTGATTTCTTTATTACTTCTTCAGTTGCTAGGAGTTATTCATAACAAGTGTGAGATGCTCCCATGGGATTAGCAGTGTGAGCTGCTGGTATTTGGTGTATTAAGTTACCAGTATGAGTTGATTGTGTGAGGATATGATGGTACCAGTAGATGGTGTGGGGATATGATGGTACCAGTAGATGGTGTGGGGATATGATGGTACCAGTTGATTGTGTGAGGATATGATGGTACCAGTTGATGGTGTGGGGATATGATGGTACCAGTAGATGGTGTGGGAATATGATGGTACCAGTTGATGGTGTGGGGATATGATGGTACCAGTATGAGTTGCCGGTATGGAGTTGAGTATAATGGTCACCAGTATAAGGTCCTGGTGTGTTTGTAATATCGTATCATTTATACCCAGTTTATTTCATGTCAAAGCTTTACGTCTGCAATCTATACTTGGGTCTTCTGGGGACAGATTATGATTTCCATCATGCACTGACATAACAAATGCTTTGGGGATGCAAAAATGGTGAAATGTTTAAATCCTTTCACACTACCCTGTACCCTGCAGCCTCACTGCAAACCTGTGCTTTCTGCACCATGTGCCATGCCTTCAGAGCTCATGGATTTATTTTTCTGTGAGGGAGTTATGATGTACGATGCTCTTTAACTTATAGAGCAGCTATAGAAGGTCTGAAGACGCCCTTGAAAGGTCCAGTGAGACCAGTTCAGCACCAGTTATAAACCTCCGGGTGTTTAGCCACAGTGTGTTATACCCAGCGGGCAGTGCCAAAATGATTTAATGATGTGTTAGACAGTTCTTCAGCTAGAACTGGGTGTGTTTTTAGGATACTGGTTTCATCTCGAGCTTCTGTACGTCATTCAGAAAATACACAGCCATTTTAATAGTTTGACACTGATTGGTTTATCGGCTGATCCATAAGTATTGGCACCCCATGTTGTTAATTAGTTTAGCTTAAGACTGATAAGGTAGCAAGGTAGAGGTAGATATCCTTTTAATTAAAGTGAATACATTTTAAGCAAGTATAAACTCTTATTGTGTTACACGAACGAGTTTGCCCTTTTATTTATCATTATTACAGTATGAGTAACTCTGTTTCTGTCTTCCTTCACTCTGGTAGCTGGTAGAAATTGGGAAATTGAGACCAAATGTTGGGCATCTTTTAAACGAAACACCTCTGTTGTGTTTTAAAGTTGAATGCTTAATGTTGGGTTTTCAATGCGCCCATCATTTAACTACAGGACTGTGGTAGCCTAGCGGTTGAGGTACTAGACTATGGACCAAAAGGTCCAGGTTCAAATCCCACCTCTGTTACTGTTGGGTCCTTAAGCAAGGCCCTTAACCCACCATTACTTGAACTGTAAGATTGTAATAATTGTAAGCTGCTCTGGATACGGGTGTCTTGATGCCTTGATGCTAAATGTCGTGAATGTAAATGTGAACTATGGCAAAAATACAAGTGTATAGGGGTGACGTCTGGCTGTGATCGTTTAGAAGCTTTTGATTTCCCCTGCAGTAGTGAATATAGCGATGGGCAAAAGGAAAACAATAAAACAAATGAAAGGTTTTTAGCCAAATGACATAAAACGGCGGTCAGGGATATAATAATAATAATAATAATGATGATAATCATCAGTCAGCAATAAACATGTGTATATAAAAACAAATAACATAAAATGAAATAAAGTCAATTATTAATCTTAATATATAATAATATACTTTTTTACTGATATTATTATTATCATTTTATATGGCCTAGTGGTTACGGTACTGGACTATGGACCAGAAGGTCCAGGGTTCAAATCCCAACTCTGCCACCGTTGTGTCCCTGACCAAGGCCCTTAACCCACAATTGCTTAAATAGTATTAATTGTAAGATGCTCTGGATAATTATTAGTATTAAGTTAGGCACATAACATAAATTCACCATCAATTAAAAGTTAACAGTAATTCAGGGATATTTTAAAATGAATATGAAGAAGATCCACAAGAACTTCTGGGTAATCTGATAGAATCAGGTACAAGATTGAAATTGCGTGCAGTGCATTGTGGGTACTGTAGTCTTTCTCTGCTTTAAGACTTTGGGGCCCTTTAAGGCGCTTTCCTTTTAACCTATTTTTTTTGCTTTAAAGTTGTTCTTGTCAAGGTCAAACCGGGACAGTGAAACATCTTTATTTAATGTGAAACATCTGTGCAGAACATGAACGATCAGTCAACAGATCAGCGCTGCTGTTCAGGTTTATCCTTATCCTGTCAACAAACCATTTTGAAATGCCCTAATCAGTTAATAATCTCGTAATAAAGAGCATGTGTCAGAGCATGTGTTTGGACTTGGACTCTTGGCACCGTACCCAGTGTGCTGTAGGGACTGGATCAGTGCAGCACAGCGCGTTTTTCTTTTTTCTTTTTCGTTAGTTCTATACAGTGCAGCCACCTGTATGTGGACACAGGGCTGCTGTGTTCCTCTTACTCTGAAGTTCAGGAACTGCTGGATGTACCGCATCCTCCCTCTCTTAACAGCCTGGAATTTGGGTTCCCGCTGCAGACGTCTCCTCGTCTTTCTTCCATCCAAAAGTAATCTGTCATCCTCTGGAACCTGTGCCCTCTCACTGCCCTGTCTGCTCCGGAGGAATTAAAAAAAAAAAACGTTCAGATACGCCGCTCGTGATCAGTTTAACGTACCAAATCTAGAAATGGAAAGTCTGGAAAGTCTATAAACTGGTAACCAGGTACATCATGGATTTCGCCTGCTTTAATAAATCTGTTCCAGTAACTCTTACAGTGTATATAAAACGTGTTATTATAAAAAAACACCCGTATTAGGCAGCGTGATTAGGGGGCGCACAGCTGCAGGGGATATACACTGCTCACAACAAATATTTCTGTATTTATTAATAATTTTATTTAAATCTATAATTATATTTCAATTTTTTTTCTATTTCTAAAATTATTGAATCATTTTACTGCTATGGCTGGCCAGAAAAAAAATATTCAGGTCACATTTAAGTATGTTCTTCCTATTTAGAAAAAAAAACCCAGCCACAACACGTTGTTTATTATCGATAATGAAATATTTATTATTATTATTAATGATAATAATAATTAATAAATATGTATTATTATGTAAATAATTCATATTAGTATGATTATTATTATTATTATTATTATTATTATTATTAATGATAATAATAATAATTAATTAATATGTATTATTATTATCATTAATAATAATAATAATAATAATAATTCAGTGCTATAAAAAGACTAATTAAGGCCATGAGCTTCAACATTAGACCTTAAATCAAGACTCACTGCTTTTGCCTATCAGAGATATTTCTTATCTTTTTGATGTCTTTGTCTTTTAAGTTGTTTTCGGGGATTTCTCCCATTTACCCTACTGTACGTCTCTTTGGCATAATTAGCCTTACTTATTAATGTCATTGCTTTCACTAACTCCCTTTCGTTCTGACTGCCATATCGTCCATGCACCACACTCCTGTTTATTTCTGATCCGAGCTCACAGGCACCTTTTGAGATCCCCAAACCGCTGAACCTACCCGTACATGTGCTCAAACCTCGTACGGAAGTGAGCGCACCACAAAAACCCAGAGCTGCGTCTAGCGCACCAAGACGGGCTCAATATTAACAAACAGACGTGCTCGAGGGAGGAAGAGGGCCCTGTGTAAGGTTTAAATTCCCTCCTTCACGCTAGGCTGTGGTTTCTTTCTTTTTTTCTGTGATCTGCAGTCTCCTGCGTCACTGCGCTGGTTTTGCTAAGGGTCACGCTGTTTTTGACAGAACCCCATTTTTTTTAATAGCTCGGTGAGCGCTGTGTGATGTGTGTGTGTGTGTGTGTGTGTGTGTGTGTGTGTGTGTGTGTGTGTGTGTGTGTGTGTGTGTGTGTGTGTGTGTGTTTTAACGTGTGACTCGTCTGCTGATGAGACGGAATGAATTAAGCCTACATTGAACTCAGCTTTGTAATTCTTCACGTGTCTGCATTGCTTTAGGGCTGGACTCGAACCTCAAAAGTGACCATTTCTGCACATGAGGTCAGGATTTTATGGATCATAAATCTGTAAACACGTTGGAGTTTATTGTGGGCTTCACTGTACACGTCCCAATAATGACTAATGCGAAATTCTTCAAAGCGTTTGTTTCAAACCATGGAACGTGTGCTTTGACCAGGGAGTCTTTTTGAAAATACATAATCTTGTGAAATGCCTATTGCCAAAAATAACCTCACCCTGATGCAAAAACTCAGCCTGCGCTTCTGCATGAGCATCTATGTACATTTACGTTTGCGACATTTAGCAGACGCTCTTATCCAGAGCAACTTACAATTCAAGCAATGGTGGGTTAAGGGTTTTGCTTAAGGACCAGAGTCCAGTGCCTTAACCGCTAGGCTACCACAGTCCTATATGATTATATGTATATGATTATCCTATATGTCCTATATGTATATGATTATAACTGTGAGCGTTAAAGTGCGTTTAGAAGAAGGAAATTTGTTGTCACAGCAGCCATTGCGTGTCCTGCTATTGACAGTGAGGCCCAACCGAAAGCCGGTGTCACCCCAGTAGTGATACGAGGGACACTAACAGATCAGCGACATCTGAATCTTAGGGCCGGGCTTCCAATTGCCATTTTTCATCCTCAAAGTCCAAGGGTTTCGCAGGAATGTCTCCGCCCGTTTGCAACACTTCCTTGGGCTGCCCAGTCGCCAAATTGATCACCAATCGAGCAACATCTGTGGGCAAATGGGCTATGGGATAGCCTACGTAACCTGTACGCCTCAAATGCCCGACCATATCTCAACTTGTATCCAGGCTTATTTTCTGACAGGATAATAGATCGCCCCGAACGTATCTTTTTGGTAAGATAATCGAATATATCATCATTGTGTTCATACGTCATGGTTCGTTCGATAGCAAACTCTAACTTAACTTTACCTTAATTACCTTATTATTAAGGATAATTATAATTAGCGCTTGGACTTTTGTGGTGCAGTTTTGCATTTCGTTCCTTTAGAAACAAGTAACGCTGGACGAGTGAAACATCGTACCTACAAAGAGGCGTAATAAATACTAATAACGAAAATTGGGAGGGCAGGTTCAGATGTCCTGATTTGTATGTTAATATAAGATCATCGGAAAAATAATGAATAATTAGATATTTTTTTTTATGCTTAGCTATGCCTTTTCTCATCTAAATAATAGCACCAGTCCAACCAGGTTATGCATGTCGTGCAAATTTTAGCCACTCTTCCACTAAATGGGTGTAATTCTCCTACAGGTTCTCGGCTCTCTGTTTGATCTGTCGATGATGTTTATCAGAATCAACGCCCCCTAGTCTTCCTGGCATGCGCTTCATAGCTGAACAGACACCTTAACTGATAAACTGATAATCGAGCTCATACCACGTAGTTCCTGTTTACATCTTGCAGTAATGAGTTGAATTTCTTCTCCGTTTAACAATCAGGGAGTTTCAGGACTTTATCTGTTATTCTTAGAAGTGTTAGAACATTTAGACACACCAACACAATCTCTTAATTGCAATTATAAATGGCTGAGCATCCATTGCTATTCTGGAGGCTGCCCATGATGTGTCAAGGCTGTTAGAGCTGCTTAGTTACGGTTTATATGGATAATTATTGCTACTATACACAATCAGGACCCAGGAACTCTGTTCAAGTCCCAGCAGTGCTTTCCAGCCAGGCCAGGTCTCACACAAATCATAAATGGATGTGTCTAATGGGTGAAGGCCAGTCAGGGGGTCATGCCGTAGTGCTGCAACACAGGCCCATGCCCAGGCGTGAAATGTCTGAAACATTTACATTGGCACATTGCGGGTGGGTCCCAGAGCCCCCTTGAGCCTGACCAGGAAAGCAGGAATAAAACAAAATGGATGGTAAATAGCATCGCACACTTTAGGGCTGCAACCAAAACTGTTTGGTTATCGGATTACGAATGGCCCAGGGCCTAAATAACTCGAATATATCTGTCAGCGTTCACATTCAGTTTAACCCTGTTAAACCCAATTCTAGAAAAAAAAAAATCACCTATCGTATGATGTTAAAGGAAACATCTGATGATGACATCTGTGGTGGAATGAACTTCCCCTCAATGTTCTAACAGCTGAGTCTCTAGCTGTGTTCAAGCGTCGTTTGAAGACCCATTTATTCCGCACCTACCTCAACGAAACTTCCCAACCTAGTCTTTCTTTCTCTTAAAAACAAACAACAACAACAACAACAAAAAACCACAACTTTTACAGTTTCAGAAGTTGTTTAGATTCCTGTTTATTAAGAATAGGCGTTACTGATGTCTTAAAGCACTTCTGTAAGTCGCTCTGGATAAGGGCGTCTGCTAAATACTGTAAATACTGTAAATCTGATGCAGGAGTGAAAGGGTTTCCGAATGATCCCTATAGTTACGTTATATAGGTTCTTTTATGAATTTTCTAGCTAAGACTGAAGACAATGAAGTTGATGATTGTCCTAAATGCTCAGAGAAATAAAATCGACCCAGTATCTGTTTCCTGCCAAAGTGTAAAACCAGTGACGCGCAGCAGTCATTTTTAACAACGCTAAATGAATTAATCCCCAGATTCGGACAAAATCGGTGAACGCTGAACTCGAACTTGCTCGCCAAGAATTGAGAATTTGAACGATTTCCTGAGTGAGCCGACGCGTTTGTTCTTCAGGCGCCCCAACACGAAACCGACTTGTTTGTTAAGGTTGGATTTACAAACAATACAGATAAACGAACAACCTGTTTAATGAGGTACAAGCTCACTTAGTAATCAGTCATTTTAGTCAATGCAGCCCTAGTATACATTCTTTAGAAAGCAAATGGAGGAAGTAGTGGCAAGGGAAAAAAAAGACCAAGCAGAGCCAAATGAGGAGCACATCCAGTTCTGGGGGAGACCGGAGACCGGAGACCAGAGCGAAATGGAAGGCGTTTAGGTGTGCCTATCTGCTCTCGCTTGATGTACGTTTCGTTTATTTTGAATGGAACTCGAATTGTTCTTTAAAACTCTCCGTACTTTGGACTGTAAGCACTTTTTTATGAATGTGCGTTTCGTCTTTATAACGAACATCGACAGCTGTGTTTAGACTTGTTTACATCACTGTCTCGGAGCGAGTACGTAATGTAACCTTCACCCAAAGTCATTTCTGTTCATGTTCATTCTGCAAAGCGCTGTGCTCGTGAAGCTCTGTGAATCAGGCCTGGTGGAGCGTGTGCGTTTTCCTCATGCTGACTGAAGTCGAAGCTGAGGCAGGAAGTCTGTTGTTTCAGTAATCGTTTTAAGCATTTCCTTTTGCTCAAAGCAACACCAGGCACCGACTGCTCGCTCTCCAGGAAATACCCAGAGTCTCAGAGCACTTATTCAAGTGATTGCACAGCAGTCCAGAAGATCGATCCGGTCCACTTTCCTTCAGTCTGAACGTGACTGAGGTGTGTGAAAGGTTGATTTAGAAGCTCTGAGGAAGTGTTTAGTATTTGGTAGGTTCCCTCTGTTGATGAGTGTACAAACGGACCAGGTATTATTTGGGTGGTGGATCACACTGATGCTGTGTGTTAGTGTGTGTTGTGCTGGTATGAGTGGATCAGACACAGCGGTGCTGCTGGAGTTTTTAGACACGATTTTAGACGCGTTCCATATCACTCAAGGTAGAGGCGGCAGCTCATCTGTTGTTGCACAGTTTGTGGTTTTCTTCCTCTAGTGCGTCATCAGTGCACACAGTCCAGCAGCGACATAGAGGTGTTTAGAAACTCCAGCAGCACTGCTAGGTCCAATCCACCCGCGCCAGCAAAACACACAATAATAGTACCTGATCGGTGCTGCTCCTGTGCTAGTCCTGTGGCGGTCCTGTCGGGGTCCCATTGATGTCCTGTGGGGGTCATTTGGAGGTCCTGTCGAGGTCCTGTCGAGGTCTTGTGGGGGTCCTGTTGCGGTCCTGTTGAGGTCATCTGGAAGTCCTGTGGGGGTCCTGGCTTTTAAAGTAAACCAGACTAACAAGTATGCAGAGAAAAAGATGGACTATGTTCTGTAATTGTAGAACTACAAATTGATTCTCTATGTTAAGCAGGCATGTTCAAATAATAAATTAGTGTAAAAATAATATTATTTTAAGTATAGAATCTATAATAAGTGACTGGCGAATGCATAACATACTGCATATGCAACAGGGTCTTTAGACATCCTCCAGATTTTAAAATATGCAGTCTTTATGGCCAAAAATATGCAGACTATTATCTGATGAACATTTTTATTTATTTTTGTTGGGGACAGTATATCTTCTCAGGGCTGAACCTGGGGCAGCAAAGTTGTGAGTCTGTGCCTCTGCATCCTTGTGATGAATAGTGACACTTATTTTACATCATGTCGTCTTGGGATCAGTTTTGTTTTTACTTTAAAGCTTTTTCCTTGGCACACAGGAACTGTACCAAAAAAAAAAAAGAGAGAGATTTCCTAGTAAGCTTTCCTGAAGACTACAGCGAATCGAGAAAGGGGTGCTTTTCTGAGGACTGTTGCCACGGAGACAGTTCTTAGCAGGAGCTACTACCAGGAAAACTGAATGGCCCTCGCAACAAATTGTGACGAATTATTGAATAACTTTACAAGGCGACGTCAGGGAAGGTTTTCTGGGTATCGAAAGACGTTCAGTGAAGCAGAAAGCTCAGTAATGTTTCTAGCCTGTTAAAGATGTTTAAAACACAACCTGGTCAGTCTAATCAGTCCTATTTGTATTTCTTTATTTATTTTCATAAGAAGTACAGGTACGTTTCGCTTAACGGGCACGGTACATCACACATATTGTCCCACAGTTCGTTTCCACCCCCGCAATCTGATTGGCTGAGAGACATTCTAGGGTTTTAACAAAGCAGCAGCGTTAGAATTACAACGTCATAAGTAAAAGACTATACTGCTAATATGAATCGTGATAAGTTATAAAATCTGTTGGTTTTGTGAAAGATTGCTGCATTTCACATTTGGAAGCTAATGAATGAGTCGAGGTTCATCACCCTTAATTAGAGACAAGCATTTGGAAGAGCTAGAATATCAGAGAAACAGTAATTCAACTTAACAGATGCAGTCAGAAAGCTTACGGGCGAGTTATACAGCATCAGCAGCTTCGTCACTTCCAACAGCTTCTTGTTTCCTTTCTGGTTTTCTTCAAGATGTCTTTGCGTGGTTCGTTTATGGATCTCTTAAGTCCAGCTCTTAGCTCGAGTGAAGCTCATGATTGCTATATTTTTATTTATTATATCTGTAGAATAAACAGTTATTGGCAAATCCTGTTCCTCAACAGAAGCCCGTAGTCTGGTGATGATACTTAAGCAGCAGGGTAACAATAGAATGGAACGATTTTACCTTACAGCAATGCGCACAGGTGCCTTTGCGCACACACAAAAAAAATAAATTATAAATAAAGCATACGCAATGCATGTCACTTTGTAATAATAACTCCCTTAAAGGTGATTTGTCACTTTATTGCCATGTTTCAAATAAGTTTCTTTTCCTCGCTGAGAAGTGGGGAGTAAAAAATAACATTTTGGGCTGTATCGTTTCATTTAACAGTCGTTTTTACCACGTTTATACTCTCTTTGGTTAATTTCTGCGTTAATCCATTGTTTTCATGCATTAAGATGTATTGTCTGTAACTTATTTGCAGATAAATGTTTTGAGACTTGTGAACAAAGAAGACCGATATACAGTATTTAGGGGGCAGACCCTGTTCTTTTGCCCTCCCTGAGGTGCCAGGCGTGGGTTCACATACTTTTTCCTGTGGGCTGTGAATGACCCATGAGTGCATTTGTTAAGGACAGCACAGTTTACAGAGCCTCTTGTTCAGCAGAATGAGTTTATCACTCTGCACTGCCACTAACTAAGGGTCAACAAACTTTCTCACAGCCACACATGGACGCCTAGCTACGCCACTACAGTGCGGAAAAACTGAAAACGTATAAATAACGAGATTTAATTTGATTTTAAGCACCGGAGTTGAAAAAAATCACTCGGCTTGACTGAGCTCATTAATATTGGAGTTAATTGAGGAAACCAGAAATCCTGATTACATTTCATTACACAGCATGAGTGAAAATTCAATTACGGCCAGATGTAACAGGCAGCGTGCGTGCGTGCGTGTGTGCGTGTGTGTGTGCGTGTGTGTGTGTGTGTGTGTATACACTGTACAGCCCTCTGCTGTACTAACATTACACACTCTATCTGTGGCTTTAATCACTTTGGTTGTTTTGCTTGTAAGCCTTTCTCTCTCTCTCTCTATCTCTCTCTCTCTCTCTCTCTCTCTCTCTGTCTCTCTCTCTCTCTCTCTCTCTCTCTCTCTCTCTCTCTCTCTCTCTCTCTCTCTCTCTCTCTCTCTCTCTCTCTCTGAGTGCTGCTCGTAATTCTTATTCATTATAAGCTCCCAGGAGCAGCTCGATAAATGCGCAGGGTTCCAGTGAGGGCTGTTAAGGTGGAAATGTAACATCCAGTCTGAACCCGGAAGATATGGCACCAACAGGAAACTAAACAAACCAGTCATTAAGGTGTTTCCCTGCTCCTGTTTCCTTACCCTGATAACCGCCCAGGTTCAGCTCATGCCTCTCTCACACACACACACACACACACACACACACACACACACACACACACACACTACCCAGGTCATGTTCTGTCAGGATTAAAACAACAACAACAAGCAATAAATCAATAAGAAGCTCTCTCTATATATGTATATATTAGGGCTGGCTCGATTCCAATTTTTTATGCCCTATACCGATATCGATGCTGCAAGCTTGAATAGGTGGCGATACCGATATCAGACCGATACGCTGCTAACACCTCTTGAAACACACTGGAGTTCCATACGTTGCGCTTGGCTGTTTTACTTTTATCGTCCTTGAGCTTAAAGTAACGCCACACAGCTCACATGATGAGCACTCCACTAGCTAACAGATTTAACTCGAGTTCCGAGTTTTACGTGATTGAAAAGATATCGGATTAAACTGTTTTTTTTCCCCCCCATCAGATTTAGTGATTTTGCCAAATATCGGGCTGATAACGATACAGAATATCGGATCGGTACAACCCTAATCTCTCTCTCTATATGCTATGAATAAAATAAAAAAATAAAATTTAAAAGTCTTTTAAAAGCTTTTCTATTTAATTCTTCTGTTTAATGTTTGTTGTGTCTGCTTGTTTCGAACTGTGTATCTTGTTGTGTAAATTGTTTTTTTTTTTTTTTTGTCTGTGTTAATACTTGCTGTAAAGTGACCTTGGGTTTGAGAAAGGCACTATATAAATAAAAGTTATTATTATTATTAATAATTATAAATGATGGTAAAATGTATTAAAATAATAATTACAATATAGTAATGAGTAAAAACATACATAATCCATACGTAATAAATAATAATGCAAAAAATATATATAACAGTTATTAAAATACAAAGCATGAACTGTATATAGGATAAAATAAATGTTCTAAGTAATAATTATAAATAATGCTAATTAATATTACGACTAATACTAAGAACAAGGAAAAAAATGCAAAACGTTATGGCTTTTTTCATTTTATACTGCTCATAAAAATTAGGGGTTATTTGATTTTGGTATATATCCTAACTTTTGTAAGCAGTAAATTTGATTTAGTTTCATTTGTTAAACGACAACAACAACAACAACAAGGGAAGTGAAGAATGAAGAAGCAACAGTGCATCATCGTTGTGTTTTTAGCTAAGATAAATGCACTTTTATTTATACATTTAGTATTTTTGTGGTTGATGTTACAAACTTTTACTGGTTTGAGTTTTATCCCTTAGTGCAGTGCAGTTCTGGAGCAAAGTGAGGCTGCGGTGTGTGAGGGATGTGGCGCTGTTCCATCCAATAACAGAAATGCCGCACCAAACACACACACACACACACACTTACATCAAAGCGTGTGCCAATGCAACGTGGACGTAAGATAAGCCTTTAGTTTGAGAATGTGCTGATTATAACATTTCCCTCTGCTGGTATCGTCTTCCTTCGACTCTGAGGTCACAAGCTTTTACACACACACACACGCACACACACACGTGCGCATACACACGCAACATCTCACCTGTCACAACACCCCACTAACGCCATGTCATCCTGTAACTAGCACAGAACTAATGCAGAGCCGGAGAGGTTATGGCTATGGTTTTATCAGGACCTCTGTGTCATTTTCTGTTTGTTGCCTGTTGTGCTTCATAGAAATCACAAATAAAGACTCCAGCCTCACTAAGCTTAAGCACAGATTAAAAAATAAATTTTATATATATA